>CM024526.1:1675909-1891054 GCA_014182385.1 Eucalyptus viminalis
ATAAAAAAAAATTTAGTTTTAGGGTTTGCATTCATAATAAGAATTTTATTTCGAATTTTCAAAAAAAAAATCAAATCAATTAATTTAGGTTGCTAGTTCATTTTTTAACTTGGATTGCATGTTTAATTATTTGGCAATTATTAATTTCGAAATTTAGAAAAAAAGAAAGAAAACAAAAACACAAAAAAAAAAAATGATCATGCATATATCATGTAGAGTTAGGGTACATTTTGCACGTCATTGCATATTATGATAAAAATTGCACTTAGTTTAATTTAGATATTTTTTTAATTTATTATAAGTTTAGGTACTTTTTTTAGATATATTGCATTTTAGGATTATTTTGGTTAAGATAATATTTTAGTTTAAATTAGGATGTGGCTCAACCTAATTTCTAATATAAATTAAATAGGATCTTAATCTAATTAGGTAATTTTACATTTCACCTAATTTCGAATTTCTTGAAAAATACAAAAAATGTCATAGTTAAATTAGTTTTATTATTTAGGATAAAATGCATTCTTTTAGGAAAAAAAATTGTCATATGCATGTCATTAGGTTAGATTCATTGAGATGCAAGTCATTTAGTATTTTTGCTAGGCCCATTTAATTAAAAATTACATGTCATTAGAATTAGGTCTTGCATTACATATTGCATGATTTTCATTAATTAAGTGAAAACAAAAATAAAAATTGCGTGTTAATTAGAAACCATATCTAACAGGGTTGTTGATGTGGATTTTTAATTTAACATTTGACATGATTTCGTCTTTTTGAGGTAAGTTTTTGTAATTTATTTATTGTTTATCTGAGTGTTAAATTGGTGCCATGCACCCAAGCATAATCACTTTACACGTAGTAGAAAATAGACTTAAAATCAATTAAAAGCTCGCCCGCAAAACATTTTTGAAATTAAAAGAATGATACCAAAAGGCGTTAGAAATCTAATATAACCAAGTCCCGTACCCATAATCTCTCGGTTCGTAGGAGTAAGGTAAATCTCCCATTACTTTACTTGGGTTTCTAATCGACCCACAAAAATAGATTAGTGGCGGACCCCTAATGAAGATCAATTGCATGTTAAGAACTTAAATCTAAGTCGCAATTGGTATGGGGGCTTTGGGAGAAACTTTGCGTTAAGATCTAAGGTTTAACAATCCATTACCTAAACTCTAAATGGTTTACACCGAAAAATTGGTCGCGACAAGTAAAAATCATTCTTTTCCCCTTAAGAGTGCAAGTACGTGAACATAATTTAGTTAGATTGAAAAGTGTTGGACCAATTATAATTAAGCTTTTACTAAAATCTAGCATAGCATACCACATGACATTAATAGAAAGAGAACTTATGTTCCTCAAGGAAAAGTTCTTTTTAATTTATATTTAAATCAAAATGGCGTTAAGAACACGACGGTAATAATACTAGCAAAAGAAAAAAAAAATTAATAACCAACGCAATTGATTATTCAGTAAATACAAAAACACCCGATAATAATACTAGCCCTCCTCTTGTCTCTCTCTCTCTCTCGTTCTTTCGTGTGTGAATCTTATGTTGGCTATAAACCTCAATCCGGGTTCTTGATAGGTGAAAGATGATGCTTCTCGAGAATGTCTTCAATGTCGAGAGGCTCGACCCCCGACGGCAATAAGTTCGACAAAGGTATGCCCATGCTTTTTCGATTGCTCGTTTGCTTCTTCTCTACTAATTTTCTCGTTATGGGTTCGTCAAAAACCTGTTTTTATTTTTTTCGTTTTTCATTCATCTTTCGTGCAGACGCCAATTTACTGTTGAGCCTGTTAAGGGGACCTAGCAAACAAGAGAGTTGGTTTGTTTGTATCGGTTATGTTTGTGCTTGTTGAGAGATTTGGTGCGTGGAATGTTCTTCTTTTTTCTCCTGTTGGTTTGTGGTCTGCGAAATCTTGCTCCTGGTCTCTTGCTGTGTCGCGGTTATGTAGCTATGGAGTAGTTGTCGCTCCTTTTGAGACTCCTTAATCTTGAAGTCTCATTGCCCTAGGTCTTTGTCGGCGGTCAAATGTTGGTGTGGCTCTTGTTACGCGCAAACACCTCGTGACCAAAAAATGTGACGCCGGTAGGGATAAAATAAGGAAAAATGTGATGGGCAGATATCGCTTAAAGAGCTTTCGCAATGTCCTCTTGTCACTCCAAACTTGAGAGAATGATGTTAGCATTCGGGAAGTGGGAGCATTCGGATACCCTGTACAAAGGGTGTTGTTACCTGGGGCATATTTACATCTTGTGCGCCGATTGTCATATGCTGGGCTAACTTAAGTTGAACTCATTGCTGCTTTAAGAGTTGACTGGGGATGTGATAGGCCAGAGAATGAGCTATATGGTACATGACATGCACCTACTGAATTCATTTATTGCTTTGGAAGAAGTTTCTAGTTGTTCGAAAGGGCTTGAGTTTTAAATTTAACCATTTGGTAAAACAATGGAAACGTATCAGAATTAGGGACCAGTGAATGGAAGAGGAATTTTACTCCTTTCCCTTAGATAGGCAGTGGTGAAATTGGGCGGACATCCTTAGGATTCTCATTCTGTGAGGTGCCCTAAGATAACAATTATCTTTTGATGTGCAAACAATCTTTTAATTTTTTGTTTGTGAACTCATGGATTATGGTGTTTGGTGTGCCCTAGTGAAGTTAAGTAGTTGAATCATGTGGTTCCTGCTGTCTTTGGCTACATTGTTTGGTGGATATTTCTTACTCATAGTTTACTTTCTTTCTTTAGTAACTTGGACTGAAGCACGAAGTGAAAGATTTGACATGTTCATGCATCTAGATGTGAATACAGAAATATACCCTGTGAAAGGGCGGAAGTTTACCATGGCAATACCTACTACATTAAATTTGGATGGAATGCCTGATACAGGATATCATACCCTGGTATGATCTTCCTGTTTTTGTTCACAATCTACTGCCGTTAATAATCTCTTGCCTATTTTAATGGCAGTAGATTTTTGTTCTCTAGTCTCTCCATAACTTGATGCTTTTCTATATCATTCGTCACCTTTTCTCCATGCTCTCTCAATTGTAAGCCTGAGCTGTCTTGAGTAGAATCAGCAATCCACTTGGAGGTCTGGATGCTTCAAGGTTTTTGTAGATAACAAAGAGGAAAATTTTCTCTTTTCTGAACCTATCAAGTTGGTTTTGCAGTAACCAGTGATTAGCATTTTGAACTATAGAGATATATATCTCTTGCTGTCTTTGGATTCTCCAATCTAGTATTATTAGTAGTTAAATGTCATTTGTTAGAAAGCCAGCAATTTACTTCTTCTAAGCCACAGTTAACATCTAACTTTTAGCTTCATATAGAAGAATCTTTGAAACTTCATCTTTTCTTTTTCTAAACCTTGTAACTTTTATGGACATTTATGTTACGGAAGGATTCTCTTTTTAACTCTATAAATAACTCGATTGATGCAGTGTCATGTGGTTTTTCTTATTAATGTCATGTCTTCAACTAGCAAGATGTGTATCTACTTTATGTCATGTCATTTGCTTTTAACAGGAACTGGAGCCTTTTTCTTACCAGCTTAGAGCTCGGGGAGTAAATAGCAAGTGAAAGCATGTCTTTTCATAACAGCCTCCTGTTTCATTTGTACCTCTTATCTTCATCTGTTGCTTCTACTTTCCCTCTACATGCCAGTATAACTTATTCATGCACTGATCACTATCCAGAGTCTTGACTCTTGGTAATGATCTCAACCCTCGCCTCTAGTTACTCAAAGTCTTCGAATGAATGCAATACTTTTTGCTGCATTAACAGGTTAATTTAAAGACCTTTAGCTATGGGGCCATCTAGTCACTACTGATGCAGTGGATATTTTAACCTACTACTATATCGGGACCTCATGCTTACATGTCTAGTCTTGTGGTTTTCGCATTTTCTATTCAAATATGAACAAATGCATTATGATCTTTTTTCTTACCTAAATCAGTTTGCAGTTAACTGTGACAGCCAAGGAGGACTAATCAAACTGGTCATTGGGGGTGGTTATGAACGAGCCAAAGATAATACATAAGTCCGTGACTGAACATTTGGTCAGAATGGATAATGAAGTGGCAGATCTGGGAAAGTTATCAGCTATCGAAGCAAGTGGTGTGTGGCTGGTTATAATTCATGGAATGGGGGCATAGGTAAAACAACTCTTGCCAAGGTTGTCTTCAATCAACTATCACCTCGCTTTTGAGTGTGCAGCAGTTTCCTTGAAGACATCCAAGAAAAAGTTATCAAGAGATGAAGGAATGGGGGCGTAGGCAAGACAACTCTTGCTAAGGTCGTCTTGAATCAACTATCGCCTCACTTTGAATGTGCAGTAGTTTCCTTGAAGATATCCAAGAAAATGTTATCAAGAGATGAAGAAATAGTCAAGTTGCAAAAAAGATTATCATAGGATATTGTAACTTCTTCTTTGGCGAACAACATTGATGACTTTGATTATGGAGAGCAGAGGATTGTAGAAACATTATGCAAAAAGGTCTTTGATGATCTGGAAAAGAGTGAGCAAGTCCAGAAGTTTTTGGACAAGTGAACCTTGTGGTTCAGGTTCTAGAGTTATCACCACAACTAGGAATATATATATATATATAGTTTTTTTTTTTTTTTTGCATAATAAATAATTAATGTATGGGTTATCAAAGTCCTCAAGAGCATGTCTTTGATAAAGGTTCGAAATGACGAGGTGTTCTGGATGTGTAATTAACTAAGAGACGTTGATAGCAAAATTGTCCATCAAAATGGTGTAACGGATCCCATAAATAAAGCAAAGCGACAACTATCAATACATATTCTCTTTTTTAGCAAGTGCCTTTCTCTTGAGGCATTTCTTCTTCTCTGTTTTGCTATGTCTCATCTTTTAGCGTGTTTTTTTATCATCTCTGGTTATATTATCCTCTATTACTTGATGTTTCATTCTGCAATGGGATTCTTCGGCTTTTGCAGAACAAACTAAAAGTCATGACGCTATTTTTTTAAGCTTACTTTTACCAAAAAAAAAAACTAAAAGTCATGACGCTGCAAAACTGTACTGGCATAACTAAAACGCCAGACTTTCTAGTTGCTTGACTCTAGAGAGGATGGCTCCTGCAGAATGCTCAAGTTTGGCGGAAATTGACGTCTCCAATGGAAAACTGAAATGCTTTTGATTGACTTGAGTATTAAAAGAAGCGGGCGTCTTATTGAGTTTGCCTGAAGAAAATGGGGGGCTGGTGAATCTTAAACACTTTGAAGGCATGTTTTGTGGTGAGGAAACTCCCCGGCTCATTTGGAAACTTAGCATCATTGACAGAGTTTTATGTATGGAACACAGCGATTGGTTGCTTACCGGATTCGATTGTAGATTAATCTGTTTGCTTACCGGATTCCATGGGCTGGTGAAGCTGTAGTAATCTTGTATTTTTTTTTTACTAATTTACTTCTATGTTTTGGTCATCCGATATGTGGACGGCAATTTTGAAAGTTGCTTTTATATGTACCAGCAAATGTGCACACTCATGACAGGTGGGTGATTTTTTTTATTTTTTATTTTTATATTATGTTATTCTAGTTTTTTTTTATTTATGTTATTCTAGTTTAGTGAAATCCATTTGCTAGGAAATAATTAAATAATTAACCAGGAGATATATTATTGGTAAACTACACAATCTAAAGAAATTGCATACAAAGTTACCATGGATGCAACATTTATAAAATAAAACACTCGAAGATATTTGAGGAAAAACAAAGAAAAAAAGATTTAAAATCCCTAAAATTAAAAAGCCTTTTTCGTACTTTTATCATTTGATGTTAAAAGAACATGCATTAAACAACCAATGGATAATTCTATTGTGTCAAATAATGCGGTGCATGCTTTTGCATTGTTGTCTTCAACAATTAAATTTGGCATGTGCCTAAATTATGTTAACTTGAATAACTCGGGGTCTAAATCTTTTGAAAGAAAAAAATCATGGTCCTTGAGTTTTATATATCAAATAAAGAAAAATCATTTCTGCCCTTAAATATGCTCCGATCATCTCGGCATAAGCCCTTGCGTCAAGTTCAACCCCTTCTTTCAGCAGTCCGGAGAAAACAACTTCAGCAAGAGCAACCATTTTGTTCTTTTCCCAATAGTTGGATCACGTCGCAACGCAATGCAAAATCAGTTCCGTACCATTCCTCCTTGCATACGTACTCGAAGACCTATAGCTGGAATCTTTTTAGATGGAATGAGAACACTTAAACGGAGATATTGAAATAGTGCATCCGGAATTCACACCACCCGTATGTATATAGCAAGGGTATTACTTTGTTTCTCTTTCTTCTCAATATACTTATGACGACAGTAGTTTGACTATGCCCAACGTTGTTTCCCTTGATGAAACATGCAAAACCTGCATGTCTGCCCAATGTTGTTGTTGTTATTATTATGCTTTAATTTAAAACTAATCTGCACAGTTATATTCTCCTTTCTCTGTGAATGCCTAATGTAAAAGATTGAAAATAATACCCAAACCCGAACTCAGAAAATCCTAAACATGGATAAAATCAATAAGGCCAGAAAAGCCCACAAGAATCATTGTTGCAAGGTAAGCCAATCTCATCAGTCAACACTCAACCCATTTTCTACAATTCACCCATGCCACTCACTAGCTCAATGCACCAGTTGAATCGCTGATAACCAATACAAAAAACGAATTCACCAAACTTCAGAGCAACACTCAATTGCCCAGATCACTTGCTCTGCTCATACCAGTTAAAAGCATCCACTACAATCAAAATGGCCTTTTGGAAAACGGACATGCAAAGAAAACAAAGACCCAAGAACCACAGACACCCAAAATGGCCTTCTAAACTTTCAATTCCTATGTGGAAGGGCAGAGATTTTTCACATCACACACCAAAGTTACCAAGAGAGAATTCGAAAACCAACAAGAAAAGCCAAGAAAACAAAGACCCAGAACCACGGGCGCGAAAAGGCGATACCTTGAGGGCCAAATCGACCTCGTTCTGCCTCTTGAGCTCGGTGAAGGTGTTCAAGAGATCGGATTTCAAGAGCCGAGCGAGGGTCGTGCTCAGGACGTGGTTCAACTGAGGAGTGGATTTGGCCAGCTTGAGGGACTGGACGGCGCGTATGGCCTCCGTGGACAACACGTCCGACCTCCACAGCGGCCTCCTCGTATTGTTGCGCAGCCCGCAGGTGACGAAGCTCGTGGTGGCCGGAGCTCGGTGGAGCGCGGTCGGACGAGCGGAACGGGAGAGACAGAGAAGCCTCCATGCCTCCTCCTTCACTTTGGGTTTTGTGGAACCAGGCTGAAAATTTTGTAATAATTCTAGAATCAATTGCAAAAATGGTTTAAGAAGATTACTGGCTTTCGTTTTTTCTTAATAAAAAGCGACAACACTTATGTATTTTGGAAGGTTTTGTGAGTATGACATAGGTACTGCAAAATATAAAAATAAGTAAAAAAAATAAAAAAGTAGAAGTCATCTCAACGCATTAAACATGAGATCAATCCTAGACATGCAACACTTTCGAGATTTGTATTACTATTCCTAGTATGGATCCTAAAATTTTCACAATTATAATTAGAGAGTATACCATTTGTCATAAGTCGAGAAGAAAGTAGACAGAGAGGGAATTTGTGTGAGGAAAATTGTATATTCTTCTCTGTCTTTTCTGAATATGTTACAACCATGTATATACCGTACAAGCTCTGCAATAAAAAAGTAAATGATTTTCCCTAATCTTTCTAGTCCTAAAATAGACTCATTATCCTATCAATTACAACCAATTATAAATCAATCAGAATCAATTAAATAATCAGAATCAAACATATCTTCAACACTCCCCCTCAAGCTGGTGGCTTGTATATATCCAAGACGCCCAGCTTGCTTAGAAGATATGTATGCTGTCTCTGACAAAGGGGTTTAGTGAAAATGTCTGCTGGTTGTTCCATGGTTCTTATTCCTCTGGTTTCGATGATCCCTTCTTTGATCTTTTCTCGAGTAAAATGGCAGTCAACTTCTATATGCTTCGTCCTCTCATGTAATACAGGGTTTGCTGCAAGCTTGAGAGTCGAATCATTGTCGCAGAAGAGTGATGTTGGGCCTTTGATTTGTACCCCAAGGTCTAGAAGCAAGCCTTGAAGCCACACGATCTCACAAACTGTTTTCGCCATGGATCTATATTCAGCTTCTGCTGATGACAAGGAAACCGTGGATTGTTTCTTTGTTTTCCATGAAAGTAATGACTCCCAAATTTAATGCAAAAACCGGTAATAGATCTTCTACTCATAGGACATGTGGCGTAGTCTGCATCACAGTAGGCTGTCATCTCCATATTACATCTTCTGGAAAGGAGTATTCCTAGCCCTAGACAACTCTTTAGATATTTCACCACTTTCAAAGCTGCATTCATGTGTGATAGCTTTGGGTTGTGCATGAACCGGCGAGAGTTTGTACCGCATAGCAAATATCTGGCCGAGTCATAGTGAGATAGATAAGTTTCCCAACAAGTCTTTGGTAGCTTGTCGGGTCTTTCAACAGTGGATCATCAGAGGAAGGCAACATTCCAACATCATAGTCAACACTGGTTAACTTGGCATTCTGTTCGATGGGGATGATTGCTGGTTTGCATCCCGATAGTCCCGCTTCTGATATAATTTCCATCACAAACTTTCGCTGACTAAGGGAAATCCCCAGATTAGATCGAGCTATTTCTATGCCAAGAAAATACTTAGGTGACCCTAAGTCTTTGATGTGAAAGGACAAATGTAGGTAGTCCTTCAGTTTCTTTATAGCAGAATCATCGTTTCCCATAATGAGGATATCATCAACATAAATCATCAAGTATATGGCTGACGTACCTTTTTTCCTGGTGAACAATGCGTAGTCATGTTTGGATTGCCGGAACCCGACTCCCATAAGTGCAGTAGTGAACTTGGCGTACCACTTTGTCGAGAAGCTTGTTTCAAACCATAAAGAGATTTGCGGAGACGACATACCTTAGACTCCCCCGTCTCCGTAATCCTTGTGGAAGGTCCATGTAAATCTCCTCTTCTAGATCTCCATGAAGAAAAGCATTGTGGACATCCATTTGATGCAATGACCGATTGCGAAAAGCAGCAATCGATAAGAAGGAACGAACCGTGACGTCCTTGGCAACTGGAGAAAACATCTCATGGTAGTCAAATCCTTCTCGTTGTGTAAAACCCTTGGCCACCAGACGAGCCTTGTATCGTTCCACTGAGCCATCTGCTCTATATTTTATCTTATATACCCATTTACATCCAATGGGTTTTCGACCGAGGGTAAAGACACAATATCCCAAGTGTGATTATCAATCAGGGCCTTGAGTTCCGCCTCCATTGCCTTTTGCCAGCGATCATCTCGTATAGCCTCATCATAATTTGAAGGTTCTTTTTCCTCAGAGATCCGGCTAATGCAACATAAATGATCTGACGATAAGCGTTTGAAAGAGACATAGGAGGATACGGGATAACGGGTACCTGTTGATAGTGATGAAGAACGACATAATCTTTGGTCCAGCCGGCGGTCGAATCATTCGACCGGAACGTCGAGGTGGCTCATCTTGTATTCTCAAGGGTGATGCTTCAATACTTCCAGATTCTTCACTGTTTGTCTCCTGGGTTTGTTGTTCCATGAGTTGTTCCTGATCAGGAGTGTCATTAGATGAACCATTGGGAGGTGGTGAGGGCAATGGTGGAGATAACGTTGTATCTACTATATGATTTCTTGAAGGGAGCCAATTAGAATGGATTTTCCAGTAGATAGATTTTCTTCCGTCGGGGAATGAACGAGAATTTCTCTTCTCTTCGTAGACATAGAAGTGGTAGTCTGAAAAGGAAAGATATCTTCGTGAAAACCACATCCCTCGCGACGAAAAATTCTCCCAGACTGTTCATAAACTCGTATCCCTTCTTTAAGTTGGGATATCCCATAAAAACACACCTTCTAGCCCGAGGAGACATTTTATCTCGAGTTCCAACTGTAGCCACATAGCATAGACAGCCAAATATTCTGAGATGACTCAGATCTGGTTTCCTTCCATACAATAATTCAAACGGGGCTTTCCCTTTTAGAATGCGTGATGGCATACGGTTTATGAGGTATGCTGCGTAATCACACAATCTCCCCAAAAATCTTCAGGTATGGATGCCTCGGAACTTAAGAGCGCGTGCCACTTCTAAGAGGTGACGGTGCTTTCGCTCAACAACCCCATTTTGTTGTGGGGTATAAGTGCATGTACTTTCGTGCAGAATCCCATTTGAGGACAGAAAAGACTTACAATCTCTATTGAAGAATTCCGTCCCATTATCAGTCCTGATGCGGCGAACTGATTTTCCAAACTGAGTTTTGGACAAGGAAATGAAGATTTTAAGATAGTAAAGGACTTGAGCCTTTGATTGTATGAGGAAAACCCAGGTGGCACGTGAGAAGTCATCCACAATTGTAAGGAAAAATCTTGAACCATCACGATTTATTGTGTGATATGGTCCCCAAACATCAGCATGAATTAAAGAAAAAATGTCTTCTACTCGAGTTGTACTATTTTGAAAAGGTGCACGAGTTTGCTTTGCCAAAGGGCAAATTGGACATTGAGGACTGGGAAAAGCAGCAGTATGACCCAATCTTTTATGATAAAGAGAATTTCTTTCATTGGCAACAGTGTTACACAATGATTTATTGAATGCAACAGAGGATAATGTAAAATTATCTGGAATATCAACCCGTAAATACATCCTTGACAGATTTTACCCAAGCCCATCAGTTTGCCGAGTCAAAAGGGCTGAAATAAACATTTGTCATGATCAAAAACGACACGACAAGAATTTTCCTCACAAACTCGAGACTGGGCGATATGAGATTAAAGTGGAAAGTGGGGACATAAAGGACATTTTTAAGGCTAATGAGTGAGCTAAGTTTCACAAAGTGCCGATCATTCCAACATGTGTAGTACTTCCATCAGGGAGTTGAACTGATATTGGATAAGATAACTTATTGACATTGGAAAAGAATTTTGGATTGCAAACAATATGATCACTAGCTCCAGTGTCAATGATCCATTCATCATTCGAAATTGAGTTCATCGAGGCAATAAGAAATACCCGTGAAACTTCCTGCCTTGTCGAAGAATCCAATTTCCTCGAGCTTCCATCAGCTCTTGATATTCCCCATGAGTAATAGGTTTGTCAGTTGAATTCCCTGTCACCTGAAAACAGTTGAAAACTTTCCTTTCTCTTTTTCACCTGGTCTACCGTGTAATTTCCAACAATTTTCAGCTGTGTGATGCGGGCGTTTACAATAGTCACAATAGAGCTTACCCTTTCCTTTGTGATTATTGTTTTTTATGAATGAAGAGGGCCTGCTCACGGCGTGGGCCGCCGTACCTCCATATGGGCCTTCGGAAGTCGCGAAAATTTGGCCTTTTGGGCCGTCGAGCCAGAAAAAATATCCTCCACGTGGGCCTTCGGATCCATATAAACGCCCAGCTCGCGGACCGTTAGATTCAGAAGCCGCCCCTCTATGTGGACCGTCGGATCCAGCAGCCCCGAGGATCGATCTGGAGCTGTCGGATCCCCTAGAGAAATCACGGCCATCGATTGACCGTATATAAGGCCTAGGGTTTTCATGGAACCCTAGATTGGGTCCTCGACTCTCTCTTCCTCCTACGGCTCCTTCGTGGAACCTTAAATCTCTTCCTCCGGTGGTTTTCTGTAGAAGGTGAGGGGAAACCCTTGCCGCCAGAGCCACACCTTCGCCTCCTTTGCCAAGATCTGCTGCTCTCTGCTGGCTTTCCTCCTGGATAGCGAGCTGATAGATGCGGCCAAGGTTCGGCATCGGTTCCATGGTTAAAATCTGTGATCGAAAGGAAAGGTAAGACTCATTCAGTATGAGAAGAAATCTTATTGCCTTCTCCCTGTCTCGCATTTTTTTGTATTGCTGCAAAATCGGCTCCGGCGGTCAAATCTTTCTTCGGCCGCTTCAATTTGTTCCATAAACTTGAAAGTTTGTTAAAAATTGCAGCAACAGTCATGTTTTCTTGCTTTAAACTCGAGATCTGTTGCGTCAAGGAGAAAATTTTGACTTGATCTAATTTTCCATACATCTCCTTGATGTTTTCCCACATTTGTTTGAGTCTTCCATTGGGGGAAGACCCGCCGTAACTTCGGGGGCGAGACTCGTTTCCGATCCACGTTCTAACTAGCGATTACATTTTTTCCAAAGCCGCGCTAGTCATTCGTCGGTTGGAATTGAACGGTTCCGTCGATGAAGCCCTCCTTATCTTTCGCTACCGGCCCTCCCGGAACTCGCGCGACCAGCTCGAGTAATTATCCGGTCCGAGCCAAGCGTTGAGCAATGATCTTCGCCCGGACCGTCCGCATTCGTTGTGAAGAGAGGGTCGCCGGGCTCCGGGCGACTACTGGCAGCGTAGATCTGATACGGGAAGAGACTCGGTGGTGGATTCGGGTATGGATTTGCTCCCGAACCAGACCCTTCAGATCCGATCGTGTTTCCCGCATTTGGAAAAAAGAACCCGAACCCGGTAGGGATTTGTTCCCATGCCCGGTTCGATTGATCCGCCCGTCTGCTGTGCACTGGTGTTTGTGCCTGCCCCGTTGCTGGCTGGTAGGCCTCCATCAGATCGAAATCCCGGCAATGATGCATTTGGGTTGATCCCATAGTACCAAGGATGCGGTACCCATTGGTAAGGTTGGCCCGAATAGGGTTGCCCCAGATTTGGCTGAGCCGGAATAGGTATCCATTGTGCATGCTGAATTTGGGTCTGTGGCTGCCTCTGTTCTTCGGAAATAATGACAGCAGATGATGATTCCTGGACCTGCGAGATCGGAGGTGTTGTTTCTCCTGCAGGCTGATCACTGGATCCTGAGGTAGGAATCTGTGGGTTTGTCATGAGGACGATTTTCTAAAGAAGAATTGTTTTGCAGGTTTTGAAGGAAAAAGAATGGGAGCTGTCCTGTTCTTCGAGTAGCAACAAAAAATTGTTCTGTTCTACAAACATAAATGAGGAACGAGGAAACGAGAGAAGAAACGAGAGGAAGAAGAGTGAATGGAAATTGTTCTGTTCTACAAACGTTGCAGCAATGTAAGACGAGAAAGAAACAAGGATTGTCTCGGATGCGGAAGCTATGCCAGGATCGAGACGTGCTCTGATACCATGTCATAAGTCGAGAAGAAAGTAGACAGAGAGGGAATTTTGTGTGAGGAAAATTGTATATTCTTCTCTGTCTTTTCTGAATATGTTACAACCATGTATATACCGTACAAGCTCTACAATAAAAACGTAAATGATTTTCCCTAATCTTTCTAGTCCTAAAATAGACTCATTATCCTATCAATTACAACCAATTATAAATCAATCATAATCAATTAAATAATCAGAATCAAACATATCTTCAACACCATTTCACCATTTCTTGATTTGTGCGTGTCATCCTTGCACAGAACCATATTAATCTTTTCTATATCATTCCCATTTTATAGGATTTCTCTTAAGAAGAAGCCTTTTGTATCCTACTTGGACAATATAAACTAAGATGCATGTATATTAGGTCGATGTGGGACTCTTCCTAATTTCAACTTATTTTAAGATTGGGCATGGGGGTTCTTGTTGCTCGATTTTTTTTTTATTCATATAAGGCCCACATTTACTTCCAAAGTTAGGACATATGGCCAAGCAACTTGGCCATTTCAAAAAAAAAGAACTATAAATGTTCTGCTTTCGCCCTCTCCTCGCCCACCTCGTTTTATCTAAAGTAATCTATACTATAAGCCACTTTATTTTAGTTCATAATGCAAGACTCAAGTGTTCTGCTTTTGTGACCCTTTTTCTTTCAGTACACTGGAAATAATGCAGTGTCTTATGTTCCTTGGTGTCTTTAAGGTTCATCTTAACAGAATCATTAACTGCTGTTATCTTCCACCCTAATGTGCAGTAATACCTTCGTCAATCGCTAACATGGCGAATATTTGTAAGATTGTATATTACATAAGCTGCCAAACAAACGATAAGCAGTGATGACGTAGGATGCATTCAGAGGCCAATCTCTGCAAACTTAGAGGCCAAAATGAGTAGCAACAATGTGTTCGGAGATGATTGCGAGTGTATTTTAGCTTTAGAGGATCGGACTTTTGCCATGGATTCACTGACCGCCTCTACCATGGCTTGGGTGGATGTCAGGTTCCGTGTTTTCAGAGATGACGATGAACTCCAAGTTGGCAAAAAAAAAAATGAAAGACAGCTTCACTGTGCAATAGAGAAATGCATTATCTACATAGTTTCTAGTCATTGATGCCTCTGTGAGCTCATGGTCATGGTACAACAAACTTCTAAATTGAAAGGGAAGAAAGAGATTCTTTCCATTTTTTATGATTTGGAACCCGAGGATGTCAAGCTTAAAAGTCCATTCTACCGTGATGCCATATTGAAGTTGGAGCAAGAGCAGGAGTTGAGTATTGTCAATGTGGAGGCTTGTCGAAAGGCTCTTCAAGAAATCGATGAACTCAAGAGACGGAACCTAATAAAGGATGACGATAAGCTCCTCACCTTTTCTTTTTCATGGAACATGTTCTTGATAAGAAGCTCTACCTGTCGGAAAAAAAATTGCAGTAATCAAGATTTCTATTGTTTAATATTTGTGAAGTTCTCTTGTTTTGCTTAGCTTTTACTTTTTTAACCTTTTTTTAATCCCTGGTCTTTTACTTGGAAAATGAATAGTAAATAAAGTGAGTATAAACATGAACGGATGTATTATGATCTTTTCCCACTAAAACTGGTTTGCAATTAATTGTGATAGCCAAGGAGGACTAATCAAACTGGTCATTAGGGTGGTTTTGAATAAGCCAAAGAAAATACACAAGTCTGTGGTTAAACATTTAGTCAGAATGGATGACAGAGTGGCAGATACAAGAAAGTTATTACATATCGAAGCAAGTGGTTTTAAGCGGCTGTAGCTCTGGAATGGGAGGCACAAGAAAACCAACTCTTGCCAAGGTCGTCCTCAATCAACTATTATCTCACTTTGGAACATGTAATAGTTTCCTTGAAAACATCCAAGAAAAAATCATCAAGAGATGAATGAATAGTTAAGTTGCAAAAAATGTTATCATCGGATATTGTTAATTCTTCTGTGGAACATTGATGATGTTGGTTATGGAGAGTGGAGGATTGGAGAAACACTCCACAAAAAGAAATCCTCATTATTCTTGATTATGTAGAGAAGTGAAGAAGTTAGTCAGCAAGTGTACCTTGTGGTTTAGGCTCTAGAGTTATTATTACAACTAGGAATAAAAATGTTTTGCATGATAAAGAATTAATGGATGATGTTCTAGATTACAAAATTGAGAAAATAAGTTTCGATCATGGACTGCAGCTTTTTAGCGAGGCATGCCTTCAAGAGAGACACTCCTCTAGATTACAAAAGAAATCCTCATTATTCTTGATTATGTAGAGAAGTGAAGAAGTTAGTCAGCAAGTGTACCTTGTGGTTTAGGCTCTAGAGTTATTATTACAACTAGGAATAAAAATGTTTTGCATGATAAAGAATTAATGGATGATGTTCTAGATTACAAAATGGAGAAAATAAGTTTCGATCATGGATCGTGGCTTTTCAGCAGGCATGCCTTCAAGAGAGACACTCCTTTAGATTACTACCTTATCCTTTCAAGAGTTGTTGCCTCCATGATTGGAAGACTTTGGCTCTTGAAGTGGTAGGTGGGTTCCTTTGTTGGAAAAGGAAGGAGATATGATAAGAGATGACAAATTTAGTAAAATTCCTCACAAGGATGTCGCAGGAAAGTTGGAGATAAGTTTTGATGCCTTAAGTACTGACCGATGACAAAATTTTCTAGATATTGCTTGCTTTTTCATTACAAGGCAATTCACATGTGGAAGGATTGTGCATTTTCTCCAAGAGTGTTAGCTATGTCCTCAAGAGCATGTCGTTGATAAAGTTTCTAATTGATGAGGTGGTACATAATGCATGATCAACTAAGAAATCTTGAAAAGAAAATTGTCCATGAAAATGCTGTAACAGATCCTGGAAATAAAGCAAAGCGACAACCATCAACCCATATTCTATTTTTTGCCTAGTATCTTTCTTTTGAGGTGTTTCTTCTCTCTGTGAAATTTGATTGTTATACAGAGAAGAGGAACTCCAACTCATTGATTAGTTTTTACTGTCATAGAGGAAATGAAATGTTCAAGCACTCCATCTAGCCTGACGTAGTTTTTAAAGATTCCACATTACCGTTGGAAAGATGGAAGAGTTTGGACAACTAAGGCTGTGTTTGTTAAAAATTGTTTCTTTTCCTTGGAACAAAAATTTATGTTTTTTGTTCTGGGAACAAAAAGAAACATAAACGCGTTTGTTTGCGTTTTTGTTCCCTGTTGGGAATGACTGATCCCCGAAAAACCGGATTCGACAATAAATCGAACCCCTAAATCAATACGGATGAGCCCGAGAAAAACAACACGTATCACCGATCCTAAAGCACACCACGGATTCGAGCGTACCTTTTAGCCACAGATTAAACACCGACGCCGTTAGAGGAAGAGAAACTTGGTCCTGTTCGATCCGGTGAAGCAAATTTGCCTTCGTGCTTCACTGTTTTGCTTTTGGAGAAAACGACAGAGAGGGAGAGTACGTACTTCCTTTTTCTTTTAAACGAAACATTGTCATTTTCTCTCTTTCTCCTCCCTTTTATACCTCTCTCCTTCCACGGGCCCTATTCCCGTGGGCCGGGCTTTCTTGGCCCAACTTGGGCGGTCGGGCCTTAAGCCCAATACTAATAAAGTCTTCATCTCCCACTCGCACATGGTGGGCCGAACATGATTCTCTTTACCTCTTTTCAACATTCATATCGATGAATAATCCGTGCGACCAGCATACTTTGAGAGCTCGTTGCTATACATCTGTTAGGAATATATAGTAGCTCATAATGGGCGTCACACTCCGAGTAGACTTAGTATGCAGTATCCTAGATCGATCGATAACATTTTATATCTCTCTTGATCTCTTTCAAACATGATATATATATATATATATATATATATATATATATATATATATATATATATATCTATATATATTATATTTACAATTACAGTTATCACAAAGACAATCATAATTGGTCGACCAGTGAATACAAAAGCTACAATGTGATTCTCCAAAATCGATCTTCCTCTTTCCTTCAAACTCTCAATTTCAGTTCAGCTTGCTTTTCTAGAAATGTCCCATTAGATTGAATCAACTCATGACCATTGGCAACATCCTAAGATAGCAAACACTAAATAGAAACCTTGAGAATAAGTAAAAGTCATGAGGGCATTAAAATTGAGGAACTCTTTTCCTCAAGAGTCTCACACGTCATAAAAGTTGAGATCAAACTTTTTGCCACTCTTATTGGTCGGCTCATGCATACGTAGTATGAAATACGCATTACGGTATTAACTCCCTTCCCATGGAGCGTATGTCTACACCTTTCAATACCGTACAGATGATAGTTCACACATACCCAATGTCTAACTTGAGTTCATGTATCTACTCTTTTACAAAATTCATCAGAACTCACATCTGGCATCTTAGACAGATAAAGTAAAATATGTGGGGTATTTTACTTTCGGACATAGTAAGTATTATGTCCTCATCTTAACACTCAGTTAAGGCGACATACGTATTTTAAGCTTGAGCTATCGATTATGACCTAGATAATAAGCTTAAAAACAGTCTCATATCTATTTATCACACAGTAAATAGAGGCGATTACCCGTGTGAGTGGGCTAATCTTTTATCTGTCCGACATACTTTCTCAACATAAAGTAATGCACTGAGAATTAAGATGCATAAAGATCAAACAAATATTCATAGGCATTAATAATGAAACAACACTAGTTCATAAATGTGAACAACTCGGGGAAATTACAATCCAAGTACATCGACTCTACGCAATCCTAGAGATTTTACATGACCGCAAAACACATCTCTAGGTATTGGCTTTGTCATAGGATCTACTACCATTTTATGCGTAGATATATATTGTAAGTTCACATCCTTTCGTGCAACTATATCTTTTACAAAGTTATACTTTGTATCTATATGTTTGGTCTTGTCATGATACTTTGGATCTTTGGTGTATGCTATAGCTGCTTGGCTATCGCAGTTAACCAATAATTTATTTGCAGCTTTCTCAATAACACCTAAATGATCCAAGAATCTCTTAAGCCAAACTGCTTCTTGTACTGCTGCTGATAATGCCATGAACTCAGCTTCCATCGTGGATAAGACTATGCACATTTGCTTCTTACTACTCCATGATATGGCGCCATTGCTCGGAAGAAAACAAATCCCGAGGTAGATTTTCTTTCATCTAAATCTCCTCCCTAATCAGCATCCGAATAGCCTTCAAGTCGCGAGATCCTTTCCTTGGTAATTCAACTTGAAATCGCAGTTCCCTTCGGATACCTCGGTACTCTTTTAACGGCTTTCCGATGTGCTGGACCAGGATTGGATTGGTATCTACTCACCATTCCAACTGCAAAACATATGTCGGGTCTTGTACACATCATAGCGTACATCAAGCTTCCAACATCACTTGCATAAGGAACATGTTTCATTTGTTCCTTCTCTTGTGGAGTCCTTGGACACAGTCTATGGCTCAATCCTTCACCTTTTGCAATAGGAGTGTCTATGGGTTTACAATCTTGCATACGAAATCGTTCAAGAACCTTATTTATATAGGTTTCTTGTGAAAGAGACAATGATCTCTTTGAACGATCTCTTGAAATCTTAACTCCAAGAATGTATGCAGCCTCACCCATGTCCTTCATCTCAAAGTTGGAAGACAACCAACTCTTGACAGTTTTAACAAACTCCATATTGCTTCCGGCAATTAGTATATCATCAACATATATAATGATATGATCACAAATTGATCATTGGATATTTTGATATATACACAATGATCCTCATCAATCATTGTAAAATCATATGCCATTATGGCATTATGAAAACGTATATACCATTGTCTTGATGACTGCTTAAGACCATATATCGACCTCAAAATTCGACATACTTTTTCTTCTTGGTCTTTCACTATGAAACCAGCAGGTTGTTCCATATATATTTCTTCCTCTAATTCTCCATTGAGGAAAACAGTCTTTACATCCATTTGATGTAACTCAAGATCCAGACTAGCCACTATTGCCAGAATAATGTGAATCGAGGTAAATCTCACTACAAGAGAAAACGTATCTTCATAATCAATTCCTTCCTGTTGAGTATACCCCTTCGCCACAAGGCGAGCCTTATACCTTTCTATCGAGCCATCAGCCTTTCGCTTTATTTTGAGAACCCATTTGTTCCCAATAGCTCTGCGTCTTTTTGGTAGATCAACCAGTTCCCAGACTTGGTTTGATTTCATTGACTCCATTTCCTCTTCCATTGCATTAATCCATTTTTCCTTACTAGGGCAATTCAGAGCCTCATTAAAATTTCTTGGCTCATCCTCATCTTGTGGAGCAACCATAAAAGTTTCCCCTTCAATGTCAAAACGTCGTCGGGGAATATTTTGGCGACTTGTTCGCCGTATGGGAGATTGTACACTTTGCACATCATTTCCCATCATGCTCCCATTTGGATTAGGTAATGATGATGTCGTCTCATCATGTGGTTGCAATTGAGAATGAGTTGAATTCAATTCATCATTTCTCATATTACTCCCACTTGGACGAACTCCACTAACATCATTATCCTGATCCAAGGTCTCAAATAGGGAACGATCTTCCCCTATTCCGCCCTTCTTAGGAAATTCATCCTCTAGGAATGTGACATCTCGTGATTCAAACTCAGTTATATTCCCACTTTCCTGCTCACCTATGAACACATATCCTTTCGAGTGTTCAGAGTACCTTATGAAAATACTCTTCTTTCCTCTAGGACCCAATTTCTCAAATTTGTGAGATGACTCATGTGTATAGGCAACACAACCCCATGGCTTAAGAAAACTTAAGTTCGGTTTTCTACCTGTCCATAACTCATATGGAGTGGAAGTAACTGATTTGGAAGGCACACGGTTAAGTATATAGGTAGCAGTTAACAACGCATCACTCCAATAGGTAATAGGTAAGTTAGCATGCGCCATCATGGACCTAACCATTTCCAATAGGGTTCTGTTTCTTCTCTCCCCAACACCATTTTGTTGAGGAGTATATGGAATAGACAACTGTCTTTCTATTCCTTTTTCATCACATAATTTTCTGAACTCATCAGATAAATATTCTCGACCTCGATCGGATCTCAATGCTTTTATTTTATTGTCTAATTGATTCTCTACCAGGTTCATAAACCTTTTAAAACAACTTATTGCTTCAGATTTATGAGAAATCAAATAGACATATCCGAATTGAGTATAATCATCAATAAAAGTGATGAAATTAACAGCCCCATGCCTTCCTTTCACATTCATTAGACCACAGACATCAGAATGGATTAAATGCAGAGGAAATTAAGCTCTTTTTCCTTTTCCAAATGGTTTCCTTGTTGTTTTCCCTTCTAGGCAATGCTTACATATGGACAAATCGATTTTTTCAATATTGCCCAACAAGCCCTCTTTGGCTAGTCTATTCATACGTTGTTGGCCAATGTGACCAAATCTAGCATGCCACACATTCACATCATTATCATATTTATTGGGAGACGTGAGAAGGGAATAACAAACATTAGCATTAACATAATCAATATCTAATACAATAAAACCATCCAGAAAATAACCACAACCATAGTAATTTGTATCCAAAAACAAATTCACACCTCTACTATAGAAGTTCATATTAAAACCTAATTTAACCAACACTAATACAGACACTAAATTCCGACGAATCTCCGGAGCATACAAGACATCATGAAGGAACGAAGTGCGTCCACCACGCATATTCAGTTGGCATGTGCCAATTCCTTTCACTTCAGCTCTGTAGTTGTTTCCCACATAGATCCACTTAGTTCCAGTTGGTACTCGTCGGAATTCCACGAAGGATCCTCTATCCTTCGCTACATGGTCCGTCGCTCCTGAATCCACAGTCCACAAAGGATTAGACTAAGTTAAGAACACAGAACTCGACACAAAAGTAAAGTTCTGAAAAGTACAAGGGGTGCATACCTTCTTTGGCTCACGACAGTCGCAAGCATAATGACCATTCTTGTCACAGTTGTAGCATTTCACCCTTGCAAGCTTTTTCATGCGAGGACGCTTCCCTCTTTCATGTTGGTTAAACTTGGGTTTCTTCCCTAAAGGACCTACTTCTTCCTTGCCTTTCCCCTTATCAAACCAGTTAGGGCGCTTGCGCTTGGAGCTCGAAGCTCCATTTGAGCTAGGACTTGCATGATAGAGTTCAGCATCCAGCTTAGCCGCCAAGAGGCGGTCCTCTTCCAGGTCAAGATGACGCATTACATCCTCAAAAGTTTTGATATTTTCATTATGAGTCGGGTTTCATATGCTCCCAACTCGAGGCAAGGAACGAATCACTTTTGCACCTCGCTGCTCATCGTGAGGACATGGCCAGCATCTTTCAGCTCAGTTATCATGTTTGACATATTTCTAAGATGTTGCTTCATGGTCTGACCATAAGGCTTCTTATAAGAGTCAAACCTGATAGTGAGTTGCCTCAGTCTAGTCACCGAAGTATGACCAAATCTAGCTGCTAATGCCTCCCACATTTCCTTGGCATTGTCAAAACACCGAAACTCTCGCATGACGTCATTTTCCATGCTGCTCAGCAACGTGATGCGAGCTAGAGAGTTCTTTCTTTTCCACGCAGAAAAAGCTTCTTTGTCTCTTTTGTGCTGTGCAGTGGTTCCCTATTCAGGTTCTTTCATGGTCAGGTTTAGAGCCTCAAGTGCTTCTTGCTCTTCCAGCACATACTGGATTTTCATTTGCTAAATTTGATAGTTGTCACCATTGAGCTTTTCACCTTTGTTCAGCTCGGCAACTATGCTCTTTGTGGCTGAAGCCATTGATCTGAACAAATCAGACAAATATGCACGAATTATTAATGCCTATCATTTATGCATCCCTATTTACATAGACCCATCATATTAATGAATAATTTCAAGTAAGGCTTCAGAATCAAAAGGTCACTATGTTTCCAATCATCCTCCAAAATCCTAATTTAAAACTATCATCAATATAATTGTCTTATGCAAAATCAATTCTATGAAGCTACACAAACTTCTAAAACTACCCACAGCTAATTACCCACAGCAACCAGCAATAACAGAAAGAAATATATAATAGACATCCAATAAAAACAATAATGCTTTGAATTAACACAATTAGGTAGTAATCATTACATAATATGTCCACAAATCACACTTAACATATATCAGCCAATACAACTAACACCAAGTCAGCACACGAATTGGGAAAGATCCTCTTTTGTTCAATTTCTTCATCTTTTCCCTTGAAACAATACAGTAATATTCATTTACAAAATCCATCACAATTTTCTTATAGGAAGCAGCTCCGTTGACATCTCATATGCGATTCAACATATCTTGCCATTCAGGTGGAAGAGTGTTTATGAAAAATCGCACCATCTCTGACTATGACATAGGACGACCATTCCATATGACCTGTTGAATTTTCTCGTTGACTTCAAGGACATGATCAATTAAGTCACCTCTCTCCCATCGATGATCAGTCAGCTCAGCTATCAACTTAGATAGCCTATCCTTTTGTTCATCGGTAACTGCGCGAATAGGTGTGCGCAACGTCAGGGGAGGCATTGTTCCTGCAACAAATGCAGAAATAAGGGATCGCATTATAATCCACACAGACTTAATTGAAAAAGAAACACATTCTTTTCCCTCTTTTTTTTTTGGGGTAAACGGTCAACGGTGGTCAACGGTCAACGGTCGTCGGACCGGTCGGGCCGGTGGGGGCCGGCTCGGGCGAACCGACGGGTCTCCGTGGTCGGGTCTGGTCGGGTCGCCGGCCGGTGGCCGCCCCGGCGAAACGTCGTCGTGCTGACGTCATCGCTGACGTCACCCTAGCGGTTATTGACCGTTGGGTGACGTCATGATGACGTCGGCACGCGTCGGTCCGCGGACTGGCGCGTGCCGGTTCGCCGGCCGACGGTGCGCACGCGCCGGTTCGCCGATCGGCGCGTGTGCCGCACGCGCTGGGCGAGCCAGCACTTCCGGGCACGTGCGGCGTTGCCCGGTGGTGCACGACATATCTCCAAACTCGTCTCGATGTCGCCTTTCTCCCAATGTGTTCAGAAAACGATTTCGACTTACGAAAACTCAGAAAAATGGCTGAAGAACGCTCAGGTGTCGGGATTTCTCGCCTCGATCCGTACAGCCGAATTGCTTTTGCGAAAAATCAATCAAACATCGTCAAACAAGTCGGGAAAACGTGAACTAAGGCTCTGATACCAATGTTGGGAATGATTGATCCCCGAAGAACCGGATTCGACAATAAATCGAACCCCTAAATCAATGCGGAAGACGAGCCCGGGAAAAACAACACGTATCACCGATCCTAAAGCACACAACGGATTCGAGCATACCTTTTAGCCATAGATTAAATACCGACGCCGTTAGAGGAAGAGAAACTTGGTCCTGTTCGATCCGATGAAGCAAATTTGCCTTTGCGCTTCACTGTTTTGCTTTTGGAGAAAACGACAGAGAGGGAGAGTACGTACGTCCTTTTTCTTTTAAACAAAACGTTGTCATTTTCTCTCTTTCTCCTCCCTTTTATACCTCTCTCCTTCCACAGGCCCTATTCCCGTGGGCCGGGCTTTCTTGGCCCAACTTGGGCGGACGGGCCTTAAGCCCAATACTAATAAAGCCTTTAGTTCCAAAATTATTTTTTTGTTCCCAGAAACACATCTGGAACAGAAACAAGAAAAAAAAAAGTTATTTCTTGTTTCTGGAACACATTTTAAGAACATTTTTTTTCTTTATTTTTTCTTTGGCTGGTGACGTTGTCGAGGGTTGGCGACCTCGCCGGAGCATCGCTGGCCCCGGTGAGGCTTAGCCTCGCGTCGGGCTGGGCGAGCTCGATCTCGCCCAGATTTGGCGAGGCCGAGCTCGCCTAGCGGCCGGCGAAGCTCGGCGTTGCTGGGCCACTGCCAGGCTCGCCGAATCTGGGCGAGCTCAACCTCGTCGAGCCAAGGTGAGGCCGAGCCTCGCCCAGCTATGGCGAGGCTCGGCCTCGCTAGGGGTCGGCGAGCCTCGCCATGGTGGGCGAGGCCGCCGGCCCTTGTTGGCCGATCGGCGGCCGGCGACCGGCCAAAAGAAGAAAAAAAGAAAAAAAGGAAAAAGAAAAAAGGAAAAAGAAAAAGAAAAAAGAAAAAAAGAAAAAAAGAAGAAAAAAGAAAAAAAGGAAAAATAAATAAGAAAATAAATAAGAAAGAAAATAGAAAAAATAAAATAAAAATATTAAAAAATTAAAAGAAATAAAAAAATTATACAAATTTACCAAACGTGTTTCTGTTCATTTTTTATTCCCGGAACAAGTTTATCAAACACGTTTTTTTGTTCAAAAATTGTTCCCCGGAACAGAAACACTTTTTTCTATTTCTGTTTTCTGGAACAATTTTTAAACAGAAATGTTACCAAACGCGCCCTAAGTTTCCTTAAATCGGACAAAGGAACTTTTATTGGGGACTTCACCAATTGACTTTTGAAATTAAGATGGATTTCTCGGGCTTTTCCTCAACTGGATTTTAGGCTGGCCAGTATGCATTAGAGAATGAAGTATGGAGCATACTCAAGGTAAATTGTTAGGACATTAAACTTTTCTTTTGTAGTACAAAAATGATGTCATTTATGATGTAATAAGTGGATGGGGGTACTTCACAGTATCATGGAGATCTCTATGGCTAGTTTTGTGCCATCTAGATCTTGATCTCATTTTTCTTCTTGGCTACCCTTTTGAAATTTAAACGGTTGTTGCCCAATGATTCTTCCATGTCACTTGGTGTGGCCATAATAAATTTAAGGATGCTGAAGGAATTTAGAAGAGAACCAGTGCCTGGTGGAAGCATTATTTTCGTAAGTATTGTTGTATACCACTTGCTTCTTTTTTGGGGAAAATTGTCAAAAAATACATAATCTTTTTGTAATTATGTCAATTTAGTCCTGAACCTTTTATATGTACCAATTTAATCTTAAACATTTTGATTTGGTGCCAATTTAGTTATTTAGACTAATTTTGATAGGATTTTGCTGAGTGGGCACTAGTTAGCTGACTTGACATGGTCGGTATTGATGTACATACCTTTTAATAATATTTTAATATATTTTTGAATTATTTTATTTTATTAATTTTTTCTTTTCTTTTTCTTTTTTTTTTTTTTTCGTTCTCCTCCTTTCTCTAGCCAGTTGCTAGACCTTGGTGACCGGCTAGAGGCGATGGCCGGTGAGCTTTAGGGCCACTGGTGAGGTTGACCTCGACCTTGCCGGCCATCGCCTTTGGTTAGTCGCCAAGGTTTGGGGACTAACTAGAGGAAGGAGGAAGAGAAAGGAAAAAAGAAAAAGAAAAAGAAAAAGGAAAATAAAA
Organism: Eucalyptus viminalis; assembly: GCA_014182385.1. Lineage (NCBI taxonomy): Eukaryota > Viridiplantae > Streptophyta > Magnoliopsida > Myrtales > Myrtaceae > Eucalyptus > Eucalyptus viminalis. The sequence goes on from CM024526.1 coordinate 1,701,516, forward strand.
AAATAAAAAAAAATTATTAAAAGTTATCAATGTCAACGTTGATTATGCCACGTTAGTCAATCGCGCCTAGAAAAATCTAGCTAATTAGCCGAAAAGAACTGAAATGACACGAAGTGAAAAGTTTTAGGATTAAATTGGTACTGATAAAAAAGTTTAGGATTAAATTGACACAAATACAAAAGATTTTAAATTTTTTTGACACATTTCCCTTCTTTTCGAAATATATGGTTCATCAACAAGCTGAAAATTTGTTTCTAAATGTAAAATCATGCATTCTTGTATATCTTAAGCAATCGTTTAAATTTAACTAACTTTTTGAAAACAATATCCTTTTCAAGATTGTTTTTTTTTCCCTTTTAATATAATAATATACGCATATATAATAACTTTTTTTTTTTTTTTTGTATTAGCCAAAATTTTCCATTGAGAACTTCCATATTAAGTTCATTAGTCATTATTCACTTAACCAAATAGCTATACTTCAAATTATAAATAACATGGAGATACATAAAATTTTTAAATAATTTTTCCATCTTAATATTTTAACTTATGTGAAATTTATTCATTTAATGGAGTAAGATCTTGCAAATTATAATCGGTCAACTTATGAATTAGATATGATATTATTGTTTTTGCTTTTCATTTTACTTTAATTATAAGTCAAATAGATGTCCTTGAGATTATTTTCATAGTCTGTCTTCGATATAAGTTACATAAGTGATCCAAAAAGAAAAAAGAAACAAGAAAAAGAAAGAAGATAAGTTAGAATTGGGAGACTTTTGAAGTTTTTTTTAAACCCTTTTAGACTCTATGAAGAGATAATACTACGGGAAGGATGAATAAGCTACAGCTTATTATTATATGTGTGCCACGCAAGTCAAGTGCGACGTTGCAAGGATAAACAAAAAAATATATTTTCAATTTTGACTATATTTTTCATCTTGATAACTTTTTCGACTTTAACCGCATCACTTGATGGTAAATTGATTCTTTCTGATGATTATAACCAGAAAGTTGAAGCTATCCTATCGACAAAACTGCAGGAAATCTTGCAACGAAGGAAATCGATTCAGTTACAATCAATTTGAAGAATTGTACTTCGACTATTCCATCATCTTCTACTTCTTGATTTTTGTTATTACATCTATTATAATCATTCTTTCCATCCTGTTCTGACGGGACAACGCTTCTTTGCTTCGCTTCGCTTCAATATCTTGATGCAATTCTTCATCCATCGTGCACCATCCACTATATTCGCACAGGGATTACACGTAAACAGAAAACGGAAAATACAAAATTGCATGGTGTACTAAACCGTGGGAATATATTATTCTACAGATTTCGAAAGATAGCTTCCATCATAAAAATATAATGAAAATATACACAGATTTTATTGGTAAAAATATTAGAAATATGAATTAATTGAATTACTAATGCCTGTAACCATAATACGGGCCCCATTCAGGTCGGTAGAAACAACCGAAATGAATCATCAACAGCCAAACAAAGGCAAGAAGCTCTCCACCTCTGCTCAGCACCTGCACATGCGTCTCTCCATTGATATGAGTTGCTGCATATGATAGCATCTCAACCCACACCCCGCTCATCACCTCCCACTTCCTTTCCTTGAGATTTTCTTCTATTTGTCGGGCCCAAAAGATCCCCTTGTCAAGTAACGATTTCGTAGGTTCAGTGGTCGGTCGTTTGAAAATTTCCTTGCATAAGCTCTCCACATTCTTGGTAGAAGCAGTGATGCAGCCCTGTAGCTCCCACAACGTCCTCGCCAATGTAATTTGGGCAATGCCGGCCACGGCGGATACCAAGTTAGGTTGATTAAGTAAAAGATATAACATGTAGTCAGAGAGGATCTTGCTGAATTCCCTTTCTTTTTTTCGGTTGTGGGGTTCTCTATGTTATACAGGATTTCGGTAGCAATATGCCACGTTATAATACTGTCCTCGTAATCAGAAAAGCCCCTCGAACTAAATTTAAAATCGGGGTCATGGATCTTCGGCAGGACAGTACTAATAAATAGATCACCTCTAGCCGCATATATCTTCTTTGTATTAATTGCATTCTCATCCTCCGACGGATTTCTACTCGTGTCCTCAGATTTACGTCTCACCTCCGTGTCCTTAGATTTACGTCTCACCTCCTTAAAGATAAAGATCCATAACCTCATAATAAATGGATTCGTTGACACGTACTCAGTGTTCGCAATCATCAATCTTTTCCCATCCATGCTCCTTGGACCATAGCTTCTAGTGATTGTATCAACAGCTTGATGGAAACGAGAGGCAACCTTCTCGGTCATATAAAGTGCAAAACTGCAGATATTAGAAAAGGTGATGTTTCCCCAGTGCCTATCGTGCTTATACATCTTTCTTGGACTCTCCTTCAAACTCTCAGATAAAAGATTGCAAGCAGAAATTGATTCTGACCACCTTTGAAATAATAATGGTGTATTTAAGACCACATAAGTAACCTTGTCGTTAGGCTTTACTTCGCGTGTGGCAAATTGAGGCTTCCTTAGGTCATATGCGGCGGATACCAAGTTGTAGAGAAATGAATCTAGGTTGTACGATCCTATTTTGTACCACTTGACTCCAGCAATAGTCCAGTCAGAGAAAATGAGCATGAGCACAGCTATCACATCAAGAGTAATTCCTCCGAAAAGAAGGATATAAGTAATTTTCACATCAAGTTTATGAAGTTGTTGCTCCTTCAAGCGATTGAACATGACCAAAGCCATCACAATGTTAGTGAAGGCTATGAAGCGGAAAATGTAGCTCCACTTGGTACGTATTACCAATGCTTTTGTGTGGAGCACCTCATAAATGAAATTGAGTTCAACTGATATCACCCTTAATGCATCCATAGCAGAAATTGCACGGAAATATTCTTGGCTTATTTGACGTTGTCTGCATGTGAAGATGAGATCTGTAAGGAATACCTTAGAGATTCGAAAGAAGTAGTAAGCATGCTTCACCACAGTGCTCTCGGCAAGCTTTGCATCTTCTTCATCGTGAGAATATCCATCCAACAGATCAATGAATTCGACAATGGAGTCGTTATCTGTATCGTCAAGAGAATCTTGTTGTGAGAGCACCCATTCCTTAAACCTTGGGAGGCTCGAGAGATTAAGTGCCAGTATCTTCTCCACAGTTTTTATGACCCCAGCAAGAAAAACCAGCATTGTTGGGAATACTAGCGACTTGTTGCAGGGAATTATATGCGCGAAGACATGGATGACAGAACCGACTTGGAAGGTGAGAGTGAACAGGTGTCGTCGCCAAAGCGTATTATCCTCCAAAGAAAAGGCAGTGATGTTGTCCGAACCGCCAAGATGTAACAAGAGAAATGAGGTCCAAAATGCTCGAAATGCCATATCTACTTCAGTTGCACCAACTGCACCAACGGATGAGTTGTTTGGGTTATGAGAGATGAGCCCGATCGCAAATGTAGTTACCCAATTAGCCATTAGATAGGCCATCCACAAGAGGAAAGGGAGGTGGTTGTTCGTTATTTTCTTTCTAAGGGGTGCAAAAAAATGGAGAAAGACTTGAAGCAAGAGGCTCAGTATGACAAAACCTCGAATGTTCCATTTATTCCACAAGTACGAAATGGAGCTAAATGCCATTACTTGTTTAGTTTGAATTTTGTCAACTCTTTTAATTCCGGGTACAACTTGTATAGGATGAAAGATGACAAATGCATTGAAATGATCCCTTGCTTGTTTGTTAGAAATCAGTATCTATTTAAAAACCCAAAGAGGAAAAGAATCGTGAACCAACCATTTGGTAAATGAACCTAAGCAAGGTATCTCATGCATCAAATGGTAGAAGAAAAGCATCTCCAGCATGGATGATGATGATGATGCTCGTTGCTTTGTGATGGGTTGATGTTTTATGATCAAAGAGTCCCATCTCAATCTTATTTGCACTCATGTTGTAAGTACCGACGTTTTGAACCAGAAACTTCAAAGTTTTGAACTAGAAACTTCAATATCCATGATTGGATTGAAGTGTTTCGTGATATCACATCTAATAAGTCACTTGATATAATTGATGAGGAAGATACAATCTAACAATTCGTATGAGTATGCCTGCATAGGATGAGTAGGTTATTATCCATATCATGAAAATGAAATTCTCCTAAATCAATTTAAAATTGAGAATCTGATAGGCCAAATTTATGGGTTACGTTCAAAGAGGTAAATCACGTTAGTTGCCTCTTTTCAACCTTTTGAGTATCAAACACTCAACGATAAAGATGATTCAGATTTATAATTATAGATGAGATACTCTCTTCAATATATCCAGTGATTTACATCAATTCAAGAAAAATCATCCTAGTTGAAGAACTCGATAATTTTGCAAAGTATCCAGATACACAATATAATCAAGCATTAACGAAATCATATAGCACCCAATGAATTGGCTGAACAGTTACATGTTTGGTTAAGATACGACACAGCATTATCTAGTAATGATTGTAGTTTCACAATTTAAAAAAAAAAAAAAATTAAATGCGTAAATGTGACATTTTCTGTATATTTGGAAGCATGATGGGAAGGAAATTATGAGGAAACATCCACTAATCTAAATTTTCAAATTTTTATAATTTTCACCTTTTTTCCTCTCCGTTTTTCCCAATCTCTCAAAGATAGAACTAATAAATTTTCCCCTCTTTCCAATAAAAAATTCAAGATCCTCTTGTAAACTTAAGTGAAACTTATTTGCGTTATGTGAAATTTGTTCATTCAATCAAGTAAGCTATATTGCAGATTATAAATGATCTAGGTATGAGTTGGATGTCATATTATTGTTTTTAATTTCCATCTTGCTTTAGTTGTAAATCAAATAGATGTCCTTGAGTTTACTAACCAAATTTGTTCTCAGTATAAGTTACATAAGTGCTTGAAAAGAAAGGTATATAACTTAGGGCTACTATTAAAGATATTTTCTTGTGTACCCATTTAAACTCCATAAGAGATAATAGTTGGGGACGATAAATAAACTAAAGCTTATTGTTGAATCTGTACAGGCAATGACATGTATGAGGTCAATTAGGAAGTGGCAAGGACAAATAAAAGTAATCTCTAAATTTCGACTTTAAATTTCGTCTTTAACTACATAACTTTGTGGTAAATTGATCCTTTTTGGTTGTTTTGGCTTAATCACCATGATAAATTGAGCAACTTTCTTGAGGGTCATAAATCATGTAACTCCTAAATAGAAGAAGCTTTAACATCGCATCCTTAAGAATAACTAATTAACTGCCTATCCAATAGAAATCAATGAATCTGTTTGCTGATAAAACCAAGATACCTGGAAAGGAGAGGGAAGCTAGCCTTTTGGCAAACCTGAAAGAAATCTGTATTGATTTCAATGAATCTATTTGCTGATAAAACCAAGATACCTGGAAAGGAGAGGGAAGCTAGCCTTTTGGCAAACCTGAAAGAAATCTGTATTGATTTCAATGAATCTGTTTGCTGATAAAACCAAGATACCTGGAAAGGAGAGGGAAGCTAGCCTTTTGGCAAACCTGAAAGAAATCTGTATTGATTGAAATTGATTCTGTTGTAATCAATTTTAAGAGTTGTGATCTTCTTCCTTCTTCCTCTTCTTCTTCTTCTATTTAATCATCTTGTTTTGGATATCTTAACGCAATCTTCTTCCCTCGTGTAATGTCCACCATATTCTCACAACCATCCATTATTTTATTAGCACAAGGATTACACAGCCATCCATTATTTTATTAGCACAAGGATTACTTGTAAGCATAAATTACAGATTAAAACTGCATATTGTACCAAAGCGTGTATTAATTATTCTATAGTTAACAATACAATGTTCGTTATTTTCTTTTTAATGGGTGCAAACAGAATAAGAAAAACCTAAAGTGTAAGACTCAATATGACGAAGTCTAGGATGTTACATTTGTTCCCTAGATCCAAAATAGAGCTAAATGTCATGTTTTTGCTTAGTCTAAATTTTATCAATCCTCTCTAGTTTAATTTCTGGTACAACAAAATGTATAGGATGAATAATGGGACTGAGATTGTTCCTTGCTTAATTTTAGAGAACAATATCTATTCCAAATATATGTATGCATGTATGATGTATGTATGTGTTGAGATTGGTCCTTACTTGATTTTTGGAAAATAGTATATATTCCAAAATTAACTGGGAAAAAAAATCGTGAACCAACTATTATATATGTGTATGGTTGTGATAAGGTTGTTCCTCACTTGATTTTTAGAAAATAGTTCTATTCCAGAATCTAATTGGGAAAAAGAATCATGAACCAACTATTGTATATGTGTATGTGTGTTGAGATTGTTCCTTGCTTGATATTTAGAAAATAGTATCTATTTCTAAATCCAACTGGGAAAAAGAATTGTGAACCAACTGTTACATGTGTGTGTGATGAGATTGTTCCTTGCTTGACTTTTAGAAAATAGCAACTATTCCAAAACCCAATTAGGAAAAAAGAATCGTCAACCAACTATGATATATGTATGTGTGTTGAAATTGTTCCTTGTTTGATTTTTAGAAAATAGTATCTATTCCAAAACCCTACTAGAAGAAATAATCGTGAACCAACTATTATAGATGTGTCTGCATGTGATAAAGTAATACGCGGTGAGTGTATTACTTTATTTCTGTTTTTGCTCAAAATACTAATGAGAAGAGTAGTTTGAATATGCCCAATGTTGTTTCCCTTGATGAAGATGTAAAACATGCATTTCTGCTTTCTTTTAATTTAAGACTACTCTGCACAGCGATTCTGCTTTCTTTGTGAATGCCTAGTGTAGCAGATTAAAAAGAGTACCCAGACTCAAACTCAGAAAATCCTGAACATGGTTTAAATCTATAAGGCCAAAAAAGCCTACAAGAATCATTGTTGCAAGGTAAGCCAATCTCAATGGTCAACACTCAACCCGTTCTCTACAATTCACCCATGCTACTTGCTAGCTTGACGTACCGGTTGAATTGCAGATAAGCAATACGGAAAAAAATTCACTAAACTTCAGAGGAACACTTAATTGCTAGATCACTTGCTCCATTCATACAGTTAGAGAATCTACTACAATGAAAGAATGCAACTCACAGAGACGCCAAAAATGGCCTTCTAAACTTCCAATTCCTATATTTTCACGGGCAGATATTGTTCCCAACGTATGCCAAACTTACAAAGAGAGAATTCAAAAACAACTTCGAAAAGCAAAGAAAACAAAGACCCAGAAGGCCAAACTCCAACAAGGGAAGAACCCAGGCGCGAAAAAAGCAATACTTTGAGGGCCAAATCTATCTTGTTCTGTCTCTTGAGCCCGGTGTAGGCATTCGAAAGATCGGATTTTAAGAGCCGAGCGAGGCTCGTGCCGAGGACGTGGTTCAATCGAAGAGTGGATTTGGCCAGCTTGAGGGACTGGACGGCTCGTGTGGCCTCCGTCCAAAACACGTTCGACGAAGCCCGCAGGCAACGAAGCTCGTGGTGGCCAGAGGTTGATGGAGACGCGGTCGGGGACGGAGACAGAGAGAGCCTCCATGCTTCCACTTCGGATTTTGGGCTCCGTCTGTCCTAGGGGGTGAATAGGCCAGTCAAATGATTGGGTTGGGCCGGATTTGGAAATGATTTGATTGAAATTGATGAATTTAATCTATTTTAATTCATTTTCATATGAAAAAATCATCCAAAAGCCTTCAAATTATTAAAGTTTTATAAATTCAGTTCTATTTTTTTTAAATTTTACCAATTAAATTTTAAATCTTTTCACGTTTTATCAATTATATCCATCCGATTAATTTTAGCTGAAAAATTACTTAAATAGACACCGAGCGCCTTATATGACATGATCAATATTAACGTAAATAATTTTTAATAATTTTTTTTAGTTTTATTGAATTTTTTTTTTCTTTTCCCTTCCTTTTTATGTTATCTTCTCTTCTTCCCCCTTTAGCTCATCACCAGCTCTCGACATCATGCCAGAGGTAAAAGTTGGTGAGGGCGCTTCACTAGAGGGCAACCAGTTCATGCCTTTGGCTAGTTGCCATTCTCAACAACCAACTAAAAGAGGAAGAAGGGAAGGAAAAAAAAAGATTATATTAGCAAATATACACACACATTATATGTGTGGAAAATTTAATATTTGCAAGAACGAAGTCATTTTATTGTGAAATATTTCAATAATTACTATTAAAAGAAATTGTTGGGAAAAAAAGATTTGAGGCCCCTAAAATATTAGGATGTCTTCTTTGCCTTGTATAATAGTATAGATCATATAGATACGTGTGCATACTTTATCATTTGATGTTACAAAAACATGCACAAAACGACTAATGGATTATCTTGTCGCGTCAAATAATGCGGTGCATGCCTTTTCATGTTTTTGTCTTCAAAAATTAACTTTAGCATGTGCTTGTGTTTAAAACAAAACAAGTGCTTACTTGAATTACTTGATGCTTTGATATTTCGAAAGAAAAAAATAAAGATTCTTAATTATAATCCGCTAATAGTAAAAACTTACTCGAACATAATTATGATAATCATAAGCTATTATCACTTAAATTCATGATTGCATGGAAACACTTAGGTGCACATGACAAAATTTCTGTTTTAGAAATTGAGGAACCCGTCTGATAACGACTCAAAATTTCCATTTCTAAAATAGAAATTCGTTTGATAACATAATAAAATTTCTATTTCTAGGAATAGAAATTGATTAGATAACAACATAGGAAATCTCCAAATACAAAATAGTAGTCCAAATAATACTAAAACAACATAGGAAATCCTCAATCTGTTTCTTATTATAATAGACAGAACCAAACCCATGTTCCAATAAGCCAAAATAGGGGGTTCTACAAACAAACCACGCTCCAAACCCATATAAATCGAGTACAAAATCAGCTCAACCTTCCCCAATCCCAACCCCCCAGGCTATTTTTCACAGCTTAAGCAATCTAAGGTGGATGCAAAGCTCCTCATTTGCCAAGAAAGGAAATATCGAACACAAGAACACAATTACTCAGAACGCAGTAATAGAAATGGTCACACTTGAACCAAAGCGTCCCCATCAAAACCAACCAAGGAAAACAGAACAACAATGCGCACGCATTGATTGAGCTCGGCGCAAGAACGGCCAAGAACAACGAAATCCCAACCAAAGAAAACAGAACAAACAAATCGCGCAGAGAGAGAGAGAGAGAGAGAGAGGGGAGGGGGGGAAGACCTCGAATCGGAGAGGAAGGAAGGCGCAATCCAAATCCGAACGGGGACACGGACGGAGGAGGCGAGTCTGACGGGACGACCGGAGCAAATTGGACGGTCTGAGGACAGTGGCGACGAGATGAGCGACGAAGAAGGATGCCCAAATGGAGAAAAGGCCGTGAACAAAGAAGAATGCCCAAATGGAGAAAAGAAAAGAAAATTATGTTTCTATTTCAGAAACTGAGAAGTTAAAAATTTCAGTTTCTGATTTCTTCGATTTCTCTAATTTTGGAATAGAAATCTGTTTCAGAAATAGAGAAATCAAATTACGTTACCAAACGGTTTTCTGTTCCAAACCTATTTCAGGAAATAGAGAAATAGATAAATCGACAAACAAAATTTTTATCATGCGCACCCTTACTCTATTAAGAATGATCTTTCTTATGTTGATATGCTGACAGAAACATTATTTTTTGGTAGAAGTAAAATTATTCTTTTCCCCTCAAGAGTGCAAGTACGTGAACATAATTTAGTTAGATTGAAAAGTACTGGACCAATTATAATTAAGCTTTTACTAAAATCTAGCATAGCATACCATATGATATTAATAGAAAGAGAACTTATGTTCTTCAAGGAAAAGTTATTATAATTTATATTTAAATCAAAATGGCGTTAAGAACATGACAGTAATAATACTAGCAAAAGAAAAAAAATTAATAACCAACGGAATTGATTATTCAGTAAATACAAAATACCCGATAAAAAAATAGTAAATACAAGATAATAAGGGCAAAGTAAGCCCTCCTCTCTCTCTCTCTCTCTCTCTCTCTCTCTCGTTCTTTCGTGTGTGAATCTTATGTTGGCTATAAACCTCAATTTGGGTTTCTTGATAGGTGAAAGATGATGCTTCTCGAGGATGTCTTCAATGTCGAGAGGCTTGACCCCCGACGGCAATAAGTTCGACAAAGGTATGCCCATGCTTTTTCCATTGTTCGTTTGCTTCTTCTCTGCTAATTTTCTCGTTATGGGTTTGTCAATTTTTTTTTTTTTTCCGTTTTTCATTCATCTTTGGCGCAGACGCCAATTTACTGTTGAGCCTGTTAATGGGACCTAGCAAACAAGAGAGTTGGTTTGTTTGTATCGGTTGTGTTTGTGCTTGTTGAGAGATTCGGTGCGTCGAATGTTCTTCTTTTTTCTGCAGTTGGTTTGTGGTTTGCGAAATCTTGCTCCTGGTCTCTTGCTGTGTCGCGGTTATGGAGCTAACTATGGAGTAGTTGTCGCTCCTTTTGAGACTCCTTAATCTTGAAGTTTCATTGCCCTAGGCCTTTGTTGGCGGTCAAATGTTGGTGTGGCTCTTGTTACGGGCAAACACCTTGTGGCCAAAAAATGTGACGCCGAAGGGATATAATAAGGAAAAATGTGATGGGGGAGATATCGCTTAAAGAGCTTTCTCAATGTCCTCTTGTCACTCCAAACTTGAGAGAATGATGTTAGCATTCAGGAAGTGGGAGCATTAGGATACCCTGTACAAAGGGTGTTGTTACCTGGGGCATGTTTACATCTTGTGGGCCGATTGTCACATGCTGGGCTAACTTAAGTTGAGCTCATTGCTGCTTTAAGAGTTGACTGGGGATGTGATAGGGCGGAGAATGAGCTATATGGTACACGACATGCACCTACTGAATTCATTTATCGCTTTGGAAGAAGTTACTTCTTCCAAAGCGCTTGAGTTTTAAATTTAACCATTAGGTAAAACAATGGAAACGTATCAGAATTAGGGACCAGTGAATGGAAGAGGAATTTTACTCCTTTACCTTAGATAGGCAGTCGTGAAATTGGGTGGACATCCTTAGGATTCTCATTCTGTGAGGTGCCCTAAGATAAGAATTATCTTTGGACGTGCAAACAATCTTTTAATTTTTTGTTTGTGAGCTCATGGATTATGGTGTCTTTAGTAACTTGGACTGAATCACAAAGCGGTTTGACATGTTCATGCATCTAGATGTGAATACTAAATTATCACTACAACTAGGAGCAGAGCTTCTAGCTGCCCAATGCTCGCACGGCTGTAAGTCCTCAAACAAGATCAAACGATCTCCTCTTTGGCTGTAAAAGAAGAAGAACAGAAGTTAAGAACTTCATCTTCAAGAGGCCAAGTTTCAAATGAAGATATGTCAACAGTAAAGTTCAAGCATTGAGAAAGCGAAAGGATAATAAAAGCTAGAGTCGTTGCAATAATACTTCTCTCAGCCACCTGAAGTTTTCATTAGTGAATGCAACATTGGACTCAAACAACAAAATTACGTCATACATCCCAATAATTTGTTATAAGTGACCATTGATGAAAAGAAGGAATGCATTCTTAGTATAAATGTAGAACATGCATGGAAGCAAAACATCTCTCAAAGAAAGCGAAAAACGAATTGGACCACCGACCAGAAAGTACTACGGTTAGGGGTAGTATGTCCAAAACTCCTACTTAAACAAGCCAAGAGTATAAAGCTCTAGTTCATGTTGCATCAAACATTCATTTTTGAGCAATGATGACAGGCGTTAAGGAAAATTCATCTCCAGACAACATCCAAGAGACATTAGCACTTACATCAAAAGATAATCCCAGAGCTGCTGAAGACAGGAAGGATCAGAGAGAAGCCCATGCAGAAAGAAAGGCATACAGAGAACATAATGCTAGAATAAGCATGGACGAGTGAAATCCTACGTATTTCTTTCGACTTCTAGGAACTTCTCAGGAGAATCCAAATATTCAACACAATCTCTCTTCACAAACTCCACCAGATCTTTTCTCCGGCCTTCTCTGATTTCTTATGAGAATCATCAGGGTAAATTCGTTTGAGGTACAACCAGCTGCTTTCATCTTCTCATAAGTCTGCATTCCCTTTTCAATCATGTCCACCCTTAGATATGTTCCAATCCTCTTGGCATAAGCCCTTGAGTCAGGTTCAACCCCTTCTTTCAGAAGTCCTGAGAAAACAACTTCAGCGAGAGCAACCATTTTGTTCTTTCCCAATAGTTGGATCATGTCGCAACTCAATGTAAGATCCGTCCGTACCATTCCTCCTTGCACACGTACTCTAAGACCTATAGCTGGAATCTTTTTAGATGGAATGAGAACAGTAAAATGGAGATATCGAAATAGTGCGTCCAGAATTCACACCACCTGTATGTGTACAGCGAGGGTATTACTTTGTTTCTCTTTCTTCTCAATATACTAATGAGGACAGTAGTTTGAATATGCCCAACGTTGTTTCCCTTGATGAAACATGCAAAACCTGCATTTCTGCCCAATGTTGTCATCGTCGTCGTCGTTGTTATTATTATTATCATTACTACTACTACTATGTTTTAATATAAAACTAATCTGCACAGTTATATTCCCATTTCTTTGTGAATGCCTAATGTTGAGATTAAACAGAGTACCCAAACCTGAACTCAGAAAATCCTAAACATGGATAAAATCAGTAAGGCCAGAAAAGCCTACAAGAATCATTGTTGCAAGGTAAGCCAATCTCATCAGTCAACAATCAACCCATTTTCTACAATTCACCCATGCCGCTCACTAGCTCAATGCACCAGTTGAATCGCCGATAATCAATAAAAAAAACGAATTCACCAAACTTCAGAGCAACACTCAATTGCCCAGATCACTTGCTCTGCTCATACCAGTTAAAGCATCCGCTACAATCAAAATGGCCTTTTGGAAAACGGACATGCAAAGAAAACGAAGACCCAGAACCACAGACTCCCAAAATGGCCTTCTAAACTTTCAATATCGATTTGGAAGGGCAGAGATTTTTCACATCATACACAAAAGTTACAAAGAGAGAATTCGAAAACCAACAAGAAAAGCAGATAATAAAGACCCAGAACCACAGGCTCGAAAAAGGCGATACCTTGAGGACCAAATCGACCTCGTTCTGCCTCTTGAGCTCGGCGAAGGCGTTCACGAGATCGGATTTCAAGAGCCGAGCCAGGGTCGTACCCAGGACGTGGTCCAACCGAGGAGTGGATTTGGCCAGCTTGAGGGACTGGACGGCTTGGATGGCCTCCGTGGACAACACGTCCGACCTCCACAGCGGCCTCCTCGTACTGTTGCGAAGCCCGCAGGTGACGAGGCTCGCGGTGGCCGGAGCTCGGTGAAGGCGCGGTCGTACAGAGCGGAACGGGAGAGACAGAGTGTCAATTCGTAATAATTCTAGAATCAAATGCAAAACACTCACATATTTCGAAAGGTTTTGTGAGTATTAGGGGTGAGCATGGTCCGGGTTGGTCCGGGCCACCCCTAACCCTGTGACCAACCGTGTCGGTGTCGGTCCTCACTTTTTGGACCGGGGACCGACCCTATTGAGCCTAGGACCAAGGACCGGACTGACCCACGGTTCGGTCCGGCCTGGGTCAACCGGGATCGATCGATAATTTTTTCGTCTTATTTTTTATACTCCCTAAAAAAGCAAACCTACAAATTCAAATTACACATACATCGATAATGCGGCATTGTGCAACTAAACTATAAATACCAATACATATTTAGCAAATTTAAGATGATACAATAATATAAATTCCGTACCTATTAACCGCTCATCGAGATATGGGGCAAGATGGAAAATTTTTGTAATCATCTATCTTTAATATTCATAACACCATATGCAAAAGCGTTTTCCTACATTTGATCATGTAAAGTCCACTCAACCAAAAAATGAGCTTCACACTACTTGACTAACAAATCACCATAGCAACTGTAGTACTACTCTACTCTTCAAAAACTTTTATCATTTGACACAAATTGAAAAGCAAAGTGCAGCTGAAATTCATTAGTAAAATACAATTAAACCATCAAAAGTTCAAAATACTTAATATAAACCATGAATATATAACTTCACATCTTGTTAATTCACTTAAACTTCTAAACACCTGAAAATAAAATAAACGACACGTAATTAATAATCAACAAAAGTTTTAAATTGAAATTACTATTAGTGCTGTTGATAGAACATCTCTAATATAATATAACAGACATTTTACTTAGGTTTGAATATAAAAAAAAATTATAAATAATATAATATAATATACAGGGTTGGTCCAGGTTGGACCGACCCAAAACTCTAGGACCGAGGACCAACCCGCGGTGTTGGTCCCGAATTCCAGGACCAAGGGACCGACCTGGGCCCCCGTGGGAACCGGGCCCAGACCGGGGGGTTGGGGGCCGGTCCAAGGTCGGTCCAGGGTCGACCCTAGACCGCTGCTCACCCCTAGTGAGTATTGTGTAATTTGAAGTTCTAGACATATGTATTGCAAAATATAAAATAAAAAAAATAAAATAAAATAGAAGTCATTTCAATACATTAAACAAGAGATCAATCCTAGATATACAACATTTTGGAGATCTGAATTACTATTCGTAGTATGAATTTTAGGATTTTCACAATTATAATTAGAGAGTATATTAGGATTGATCAAGAAAAGAAAAGAAAAGGTGAATGTAATAAAATATAATTTCAGATTACTCCAAAAAAACAAAAAAGAAATATACTAAAAAAGTACAAAAAAATTTGGACCATTTCTCCATTTGAGCAGGAGCATGCTAATCTTCTCTATATCGCTCCAATTTTTTCGAAGGTCTACATAGAGAGAACCTCTCAAGTCTCACTTGGACAATACAAACTGAGATGCATGTGTGCCCCTGGTCGATGTGGGACTTTGCCTAGTTTCTAATTATTATAAGAGCGGTTAATGGGTTCTGTCGCTTGACTTTTTTATTTATTTATTCCTATAAGGCCCATAATTACTTCCAAAGTTTGGACATGTGGTCCAAGCAACTTGGCCATTTGAAAAAGAACTATAAATGTTCTGTTCTCTCTTTCATGCCTACCTTTCCAAAATTCGTTTGATCTAAAGTAATCTGTATTATGTGCCCCCTTTTAGTATATAATGCAAGACTCAAGTGTTCTGCTTTTGTGACCCTTTCTCTTTCAGTGTATTGGGTATGATGTAGTGTCTTATGTACCTTCTTGTCTTCAGGGTTCATCTTGACAGAATCATGTTCTGCTGTTAACTTCCACCTTAGTGTGCAGTATCTGCACTGTGATACACTGGAATAGTAGATAATAAAGTTGGCTTGCCAAATCTTTGCTTTCCTGCCTTCTCCTACTCTCTTATGCTCCAAGGTAGCTTTAGCTAAAGTAATCTACTTAACAAAACCACATTGACTATAATTAGTACGTATAGTTAAGGTAATGCCTTCATCAGTCGCTAACATGGCAAATATTAGAAAGACAGTATATAACTCAAGCTGCCAAACAAACAATAAGCAGTGATAACATAGGATGCACTCAGAGGATGATCTCTACAAACTTTTAGAGTCTGGAATGAGTAGCGACGATGTATTTGGAGGTGAGTACTAGGTGTTTTTGGGCTTCACATGATTAGACTCTTGCCATGGATTCACCAACTGCCCCTGCCATGGCTTGGTGGATGTCGGGTTCCGTGTTTTTAAAGACAACGATGAATTCCAAGCTGGCAAAAAAATGAAAGAAAACCTCCCTGTGCGATAGAGAACTGCATCATCTACATAGCTTCTAGCCATTGATGCCTCTGTGAGCTCACAGTCATGGTGCAACGAACTTCTAAATTGGAGGGGATGAAAGAGATTCTTCCCATTTTCTACCATGTGGAACCCGAGGATGTCAAATTTAAAACTCCATTCTACCGTGATGCCATTTTGAAATTGGAGCAAGAGCAGAAGTTGAGTATTGTTGAGGTTGAGGCTTGTCGAAAGGCTCTTCAAGAAGTCGATGAACTAAAGAGATGGAACCTGATAAAGGATGACTGGTGAGCTCCTCACTTTTTTCTTTTTCATAGAACATGTTCTTGATAAGCAGCTTTACCCATCAGAAAAAAAATTGTAGTAATCAAGATTTCTATTGTTTAGTACATGTGATGTTTTCGTGTTTTGCTTAGTTTCTGCTGTTTTAACTTTTTTTTTTTCTTTTTTTTTTTTAATCCTGGGTCTTTTACTTGGAAAAGGAATAGTAAATAAAGCGAGTACAAACATGAACAGATGTATTATGATCTTTTCCCACTAAAACTAGTTTGCAATTAATTGTGACAGCCAAGAAGGATTAATCAAATTGGTTGTTGGGGTGGTTTTGAATAAGCCGAAGAAAATACACTAGTCTATAACTGACCAAGATATGAGATTGTTATTAGATATCAAAGCAAGTGGTTTCTGGCTGGCCGTAGTTCATGGAATGGGAGGCATAGGAAAAACAACTCTTGCCAAGGTCATTTTCAATCAACTATTGCCTCATTTTGGAATGTGCAATGGTTTCCTGGAATATATCCAAGAAAAAGTCATCAAAAAATGAAGGAACAATCAAGTTGCAAAAAAAAGGTTATCATCGGATATTGTAAATCTTCTGTGGCAAACAACATTAATGGTGTTGATTATGGAGAGCAGAGGATTGGAGAAACACTCCACAAAAAGAAGGTCCTCATTGTTTTTGATGAGTTAGACGAGTGAATAAGTCCAGAAGTTAGTCCGCAAGTGTACCTTCTGGTTCAGGTTCTAGAGTTATTATAACTAGGAATAAAAAGTTTTGCACGATAAAGAATTAATGTGAGTGGTTCTAGATTACGAAATGGAGGAAATGAGCTTTGATCATGGACTGTGGCTTTCCAGCAGGCATGCCTTCAAGAGAGACACTCCTTTAGATGATTGCCACATCCTTTCAAGAGACGTTGTCTTCATGACTGGAAGACTTTCTTTGGCTCTTGTAGTGTTAGGTGTGTTCCTTTGTTGGAAAAGGAAGGAGATATGAAAATAGACAAGATAAATTCAGTAAAGTTCCTCACGAGGATACTGCAGGAAAGTTGGAGATCAGTTTGACGCCTTAAGTACTGACTGATGACAAATGTTTTTCTAGATGTTGCTTACATTTTCATTGACGAGAACTAGAATAAGGCAATTCACGTGTGCGAGGATTGTGCGTTTTCTCCAAGAATGGGTTATCAAGAAGCATGTCCTCAACAAAGGTTCAAAATGATGAGGTGTCCTGGATGGATGACCAACTAAGAGATCTTGGAAGAGAAATTGTCCATCAAAAAGCTCTAACAGATCTTGGAAATAAAGCAAAACAACAATGATCAACACATCCTCCTTTTTTACTAAGTATCTTTCTTTTGAGGCGTTTCTTCTTCTCTATGAAATGTGATTGTTGAACAGAGAAGAGGAACTCCAACTCATTGACTAGTTTTTACAGTCACAGAGGAAACGAAATGTGCAAGCACTCAATCTAGCCTGGCATAGTTTTCCAAGATTCCATTTTACTGTTGGAAATATGGATAAATTTGGACAACTAAGGTTCCTTAAATTGGACAGAGGAATTTTTGTTGGGGATTTCAACCGTTGACTTTCAAACTTAAGATGGATTTCTTGGGCTTTTCCTCAGTCAGATTTTAGGGTGGCCAGTATGCATTAAAGAATGAAGTATGGAGCAAACTTAAGGTAGTTATTGTGTTTACTTGAAGCCTAATTGTCTCATCTTGTAGCACTTTTTTTTTTCCCAATTGTGTATTATCTTCTAGTATGTATATATTTTTCTTTCTTCAGTTATATGATCCCCTAATAGATCATATTTCACTTTTGCAATTCATTGTTCTGTTTTGTAGATTGTAAGTTCTGACGCTGAAAAACTGTTTTGGCATTACTAAAACCCCAAACTTTTCTGGTTGCTCTCAAGTTTGATGGAAATTGATTGCTCAACTGGAAAACTAAAGTGCTTGACTGACTTGGGTATTGAAAGTTGCAGGCGTCTAAAGAGTTGCCTGAAGAAAGTGGAGGGCGGGTGAATCTTAAGCGCTTCTCTTTAAATGGATCTTTTATGGAGAAGAAACTCCTCGACTAATTTGGTAAGTTAGCATCGTTGAACAAAGTCTTATGTATTTAACACGGTGATCCATTGCTTACCGGATCCTATTAGTGGACTAAACTGTTTTGTCAACTCTCAGCATATCACACACGCCAGTCACCGAACTTCTGAAGTCTATTGAAGGGCTGGTGAAGCCGGAGTACTCGTCTTTCTTTCACCAACTTTAGGATACTTTCTAATTCCATCAGAAAGTTAAAATCATTCCGTGTGTTGGAATTGTCAATACTTGGTAACCAACGGGAGTTTCCTAGTAATATTGGAATGTTGTAATATTTGGAAGAGCTACATGTCTATAGTCGTCCTTTGTTAGAGGTTGAAATCCCTGCCGAACTCGGGACGTGGTCTTGTTGAGAATCCTAAATTTATGGCGTAGTGGAACTGTCAATTTGCCAGGTACGATGAATCTGCTTCCTTGCCTTGAAAATTTGAACTTAGTATAGCATGTGATCGAAGAGTTGCCAGAGCTTTCCATGAGTTTGATGTATTTACAATTTGAATGTAGCTCGTTGCAGCTGGTTCCTAACCTCTCAAATCTGACAAATTTGTTGGAATTGATTCGACAAGCTGGCATTGGTTATACATAAGGATTAAAGTTAGTGCAGACTTGTGACCCATGGTGGACTGGGAGATTGTCTAAACAGAAAGAAATTAAGTTGTACATTAGGAATACCACTGTACCCCCAGTTAGGTTCGCTTTCTCTTCTAGAAACTAACTTCGTCTGTACTAGACCTGCAATCCTGCACTCAACTTCCATCTTTTCTGGTGGATTCAAACCTTGATAAAGTCAATCCGCCAAGATCAATCTTGTCCAGCTTGAAAAGCTTTGAAATATGTCGGCTTTAAAGCTCTCTCCTTCTTGAATGAAAGAGATCACTTTGAGGGACTTCCAAGTTGGAAAAGTCTGGTCATGTGGTGTGAACTGGAGAGATCACCCATTTGATTAAGCTTAAAGAAACTAAACGCATTGGAGGTGAGCTGGTGCTCGTTTTGGGCAGCGTGCTGGAATTGCTGAAGAGATTAACTAAGTATCTAGGGCCGTGAGTCTTTAGAAAGGTTAGGTTCTCTCTTGGAACTAGAATCGTTGAGTGAGTTAGCTGCTCGTGGGTGGAGAGTATTCCTTCTATCGAGCGTCTTAAAGAATCCACAAGAGAGTTTTCTGAGTGCCAAAGGCTACCCAACATCCAAGTCGTCTGCAAGTTGGAATCATTGGAAGAGTTCTCTCTTTATAGGTGCAATTCTGAGGAAAATTAGTTGATTTTGTAAAAAAATTGAAGAGCCTGAGGCATATCAAAATCAATCAGTGCTATAGCGCCTTGATCAGTTAGAGGTTTTGGACAGGATGGAATTTGATGAGCGGAGATCATTGGAGTGGTTAACAAATATCTTGAGCGCAAAAGTACCAGGTGGGCGCCTAATATGTTTTTTCAGGTCATGTTCGGGTCAAGGATCTGTTCAGGTCAGAACAAGCCAAATCCTTCATGTTTCAGTTCGGGTCGGGAATATTCCCGACCCGACCCGTTGACACCTCAGTGCGCACAAAGCAAATATATTCTGCAGAGAGAGATATAGAGAGAGAATGGTGATGGCAGTGAGAAAAGATATCTTCGATGAGTCGAACGTCCTCACAGGGAATCTTGAACGAGGACGATGCGTCGGCTGAGAAGGTAGTTTTTGTCGTGCCTCTTCGTTTTTCCTGGATCTGAATCGCTAGGGAAAATTGAAATTGGGAAGCTCATCATTTTCACTTCGTGAAGCTTACGGAGTAATCTGATTTTGTTCAATGTACTGCATCTGGGAAGTGCATGGAATTTCAGTGCGGCAAGTGATTTAGGGCCTGAATGTTTAACTTCTGCTCTCACTTTTGCTTTACTTCCCCTGCATCCCTCATCTTGATTGTAGAACTATTTTCTGATTGTCTCTGCTTGTCTTTGCATTCGTATTGTATAAGTGGGAACGTTGTAAAAATAAACAATAAATATTTTTTTTTTTTCAATTTCAACATTATATTTCCATCTTGAACAACTTAGCTTTTTTTTTGACTTCGGCTGCATAACTTTGTGATAAGTCGATCCTTTCCGGCAGTTTTAGCTTTACCGCAGTGAATTGACCTACTTTCTCGAGGGCGAGAGTATAATCATGTAACTCACTAAATGAAATTAAGAATAATTAATTAGACTGGCTGTCTAATAAAAATGTTATGAATCTACTTGTTGATAAAACAAGATAATTGGAGAGGAAAGTGAAGCTACAAGAAATCTGTAACGATGGAAATTGATTTTTATTGTCGTGTCTATTATGATAAATTTTTTCTGTCTTGTTCTGACCTGACACCGCTTATTTGCTTCGCCTTTATATTTTGATGCAATCTTCGTCATTGTGTATACTATTGACTATATTCGCACAGGCCATCTGTTATTTTATCAGCTCGGGGATTACATGCAAACAGAAATCACAAGTATAAAATTGCACCTAAATCGTGCATTCATTATTCTATAGCTATCGAAAGGTAGTTTCCCTCATAAAATACGATAAAAAATATACACTGATTTTATTCGTAAAACATATAGGAAACATGAATTGAGTGAATTAATAGTATCGAACGGAATGGTAAAATTCGCTAATGAAGGCTTGGGATTTAGAAGATTAATGATTCACCATCATGATAGTGAATCATCGCCCTCGGTAAAAATAAGTCGGGGCCCATTCAGGTCTGTAAAACAAACCGAAATGAATCGTCAACAGCCAAACAAAGGTTAGAAGCTCTCCACCTTTGCTCAGAACCTGCGCATGTGCCTCTCCCTTAATATGACTTGCTGCATATGATAGTATCTCAACCCACACTCCGCTCATCACCTCCCACTTCCTTACCCCGAACTTTTCTAACTCTTCTAAATCGTACACCACACGTGTCCCCCATCTAAGGAAGCTATTGTCAAATTTTTGAGCTTCCATCCATTCGTATGAAAAATTTTTCTCGCTTAAGCCCTTCACATTCTTGGCATCGAGGGTGTCCCGTAGAGCCCACAATATGTCCGCCAATCTAATTTGGGCAATGCCAGCTACAACAGACATTACATTAGGCTGATTAAATAAAAGATACAACATATAATCGGAGAGAATCTTGCTGAATTCCCTTTCGTCATTTCTGAGTGTGAGATTCTCGTTGTTATAACAGGTTTCGGTAGCAACATGCCATATTATAATACTCTCATAGTAATTAACATCGGTGACACTATACATAGTTCTGGTCTCATGCAAACTCCTTGTCGGGAAAGTCCTAAGAAACCAATTACCTCTAGCCTCATATATCTCCTTCACTTTTTCTACTAACCACTGATTCGATTGATGTCTCACCTCATCCGATTGATTTGCGTAGATGTATTTACGTCTCACCTCCTTAAAGATAAAAATCCATAACTTTTTAATAAATGGATTCGTTGACACATACCTCATATTCGCAATCACCGATCTTTTTCCATCCATTTTCCTTAGACCACAGCCTCTAGCGATTGAATCAACAGCTTGATGGAAACAAGAGATGGTCATCTCAGCCTTATACAATGGAAAGTTGCAGATATTAGAAAAGGCAATGTTTGCCCAGCGGCAGTCACGCTTATACAACTTTCTTGGACTCTTCTCCAAACTCTCAGATAAAAGGTTGCAAGCATAAATAGATTCTGACCACCTTCAAAATAATAATTGTGTATCTAAGACCGCATAAGTAACCTCAGGGTTAGGCTCTGCTTCACATGTGGCGAATCGGGGCTTCCATAGGTCATCTACGTCGAATACCAAGTTGTGGAGAAATGAATCTAGTTTAGATGATCCTATCTTGTGCCATTGGATTTCGGCAATAGTCCAGTCAGAGAAAATGAGCATGAGCACAGCTATCACATCAAGAGCAATCCCTCCGAAAAGAAGTAAATATGTAATTTTCACATCTAGTTTAGGGAGCTGATGCTTCTTCAAGAGATTGAACAAGATGCAAGCCATTGCAACATTAATGAAGGCTATGAAGCGAAAAATGTAGCTCTGCTTGGAATGCATTGTCAATGCTTTTGTATGGAGCATCTCGTAAATGAAATGAAGTTCAACTGATATTACTGTCACGCCCCGAACCTCGAGCACGCGCACATCCCACTGCGGTCGATAGAAAAGCGACTTCCCAGGACACGTCGCCGACCCATTCGTTTTAGTGCACATGCGGAAGCAAGTAAATAATCCCCAGACAAAATTCAATTGGGATAGAAAAGCAGGTCCACACTTTCAAAACCAACCACACACCTTTATACATATCAAACCAGTCGATTTACAGGACTAGGCTATTAACAAAAGATCTATAGAAGATCAGTCCTAAAAAACAAAGCTGTCCTAAGACTAGCTAGTCAGATCCATTCACCGGCTCTTTAGGCTCCACAGGCACCGGGGACATCGGGTCTTCCACCAACCCATCTGGAGGATCAACAGCACTCTCACCTAGAGCGGCATCTATAATACCAGGGGGAATATCAAACCCCTGAGAGGGCCATCCAGGAATCCATCGTGTCTATAGCGATACCACGCTCTAAATCGATGAGGGACCCTACCAGAAGGTTCTCATCGACCTGGATGGTAGTCACCACAAGCTCATAGACCCAATGACTTTCGGGATCGGCATAGTCAAAAATCCTCTCAGTGACCCTCACTGGTCTAGCAAAAAGCTCTGGAGGATCAGCCATCTAGGGACCTGAAATATTATCCCACAACCGGGATGAGACGATGTCTCAGCGAGTCCTACCCTCTAAAACTCGATTAGGAAGAAAATAAGCCCCTGTGGTGCTCTAGCCACACAAAGAGAATAGAGGACTTACCTCGCCTCGCCCTTCCCCGCACGTCGCTGCAATTCATACGTCGATAAAGTCATACCATATATCAATTCATATCATCTACCAATTCATACCATCTATCCATCCATTAATAAATCACGGCTCACACAAGCTGATATAGATGGTAGCTCGCACAAGCTGATATATGCATAGATGATAGCTCGCACAAGCTGATATATGGATCGATGCTCTCACAAGCTGACATATATAAACCAATTGCTCGCCAAAGCGGTACATATATTTAAACCATAGAACTGAGTATACAATCCAATAACATCCAACGATTCAAATTGATCCTACAAACCATTACGGTGCCAAAAGCCAACACCGGGTATTTTCAAGTTAAATACCAAAACTTCTCCAATTTCATTTAATTCCTCACTTTGGAATAATTAACCATAATCATCATTTTCACTTAATTTCGCAATTACGCATACAATTGGTGCAACCGACCGCACCGCTGCGATCGGTGCGAAATTCTAACGACCGGCTATCCTGGCAAATTTTTCGAAATTATTAAATAATTAAATTTAATTCCGAAAATTAAATAATTAAATATTATATTATAATAATATAAAATAATAAAATAATATTTAAAAATTCGAAATAATTAATTAATTAAAAATAATTAATTAGGGCTTAAACTAGATTACACTAATTTAAACATACAATTAGCCCTAATTAAACATCCATTAAACTAATCATACAACTAATCTAATTTACATTAAAATAATATAATCTAACCACCTAAATCTAATTGGACTAATCTAAACACCCCTTAAGCATGATTAACTTGCTAAGCGAGGTTTAGAGGATAAACTCACTGGTTTTGCGCGCCGGTGAGTTCACGGCGACCACGACACCAAGGCAGTCGATAAACCCCAAAGCGGTGACACCAACGGAGGTCGAGAAGGGCTTGAAAACGGGCCACGAAGTCTCCAAAACCTTGCTGTCTTTTGCTTCTGATCTGGACTGAACTGCAGAGAAGAAACCAGCAACTTCAACGGCGAAAACGGGCTGATCGGAGCTCTGGCGAGTGGGTGGTTGGCAACCGGCGGCTCCCGGGGGTCAAGGAAATCTTATTGGAGGTTGGTATGGGTAGAGGTAGGGTAGAAATGGGGAGAAAATGGCTGAAAACCGCGAAACGGGCGAAACAGGCGGAACCAGGCGAGTCCAGACGGTCCGGCGAGCGGCGGCTTCGGGCGGCCGTACGGGACATCCGGAGAATCGTTCCGGCGAGCAGTGAGGTGCTCCGGAACGGGCTGGATGCCTTCTTCGCGGAGATGGGTGGCTCGTTCTCTGATTCAATCGGGAAGTTAACTTTTTACTCGGATCTTTGACGAAAGGTCGGCTGGAGCAGAAACTGGAACGAGGGGAAAACAAGGGGAAAAAGAGGTCCGGCGGGCAAGCGACGGTCTTGAGCGGCTGAGGGCTGATCTCCTCTGGTTCTTTGAAGTTCAAGATGGACAACAACAACGGAGAAAGCCTTGGATTAAGGGAGAAGAAGCTGCTGAAGAGTGGGGGGTCTCCTTGGGCTCTCTAGAGCTCAACACTTGCCATCTTCTCATTGGCTTTGCCCCCACCATGACACCACATGACCTCAGCCACTCTCTCTCCTCCAATCTTCCTCTACAAGCTTGGCAATAGGTGCAAAATGTGGTGTGCCATGGGAGCTACGAATTTTTGACATTCCCCCATTCAATCCATTCAATTCTCTCTTAATTCCAATCAATTGAAGCTCAATTGAAGTTCAAATAAATCGGTCCATGTGTCCTCGGCCTTCTCATGACATTTCCCCGCCAAATGATCCAACTTGCATCCCGAATATTCGATTCAAAACGGCCCTCTGACAATCCCGAACAAAAACGGCCTTACTTTGCTTTTCCGCCAAAAATCTCGGTTTGTAGAAAAATCTTCTGAATATGAGTCGACGTTTCTAAAATGAATTGTGACATGCCAGAACCTTCAATTTCTGAATCCAGGTTTAAAATCACGGTTAATTTCAATCTGGCGCGATTTGAGCGCGTCCTAATCTACCGGGTAGCTTTTAGGAAATTTTCAGTGCAATTGACCCGTGGTTGATTATTTTCAAGCCACGACATAATCTTCGACACATTGGCGACTCTCGATTGTCGTGAAAATCTCGAGGTTTCAAATACGGACACAGGGTACCCAAAACGACAGAATAATCAGTTCAGTGCCGGTCGACGAGGATATTGAAATCAGGTGGAATCACCCACACTCTAATTACATATCTCAGTCGAATTGACCTATTACTGATCTCTGTTCGATTCTCACAGTGTTGTAATGATCCTTGCAGACTTATACGGTCGAGCAGTCGGTTCATGGTCAGATTCTCAAGCCTATTGCATTTAAATTCCTTAACGGCTTCACCTGATAGACTAGTTATCTCGTGAGTGATCAGCTCGGAGAATTGAACTATAAGCGCGTCGATGAAAAGTCCGTCTCATTTAATTGAAAACAGAATCAGAAATTTGGGATGTCACAATTACCCTCAATGCATCCACTGTAGACACTTTGTTGAAATAACTTACGCTCATTTCAAATTGTTTTTTTTTTTTTTTTTTTGTGAAGATGAGATATGTGAGGTAAACTTTAGAGATTTGAAAGAAGTAATAAGCATGCTTCACCACAATGCTCTCGGCAAGCTTTAGTTCATGTTCACCATGAGAATATCCGTCAAGTGAATCGATTAATATGTTAACTAACTCGTCACTTTTATCATCAAGAGGCTCGTCACTTTTATCTTTCTGTGAGAGCATCCATTCCCTAAGCCTTGGGAGGCTTGAGAGATTAAGCGTTAGTGTCCTCTCCACATTTTTTATGACCCCAGCAAGAAAAACCAGCATTGTTGGGAACACCAGTGACTTGTCGCTGGGAAATATCTGCACAAAGACATAGATGACAGCATTGAGTTGGAAGGTGAGACTGAGCATGTGCCATTGCCAAAGAGAACTATCCTCCAGAGAAAAGGCAGTGATGGTGTCTGGACCACCAAGATGCAACAAGAGAAATGAGGCCCAAAATACTTGAAGTGCTCCATCTACTTCAGCTACACGAGCAAACGAGTTAGCTT
This sequence comes from Eucalyptus viminalis, assembly GCA_014182385.1. Lineage (NCBI taxonomy): Eukaryota > Viridiplantae > Streptophyta > Magnoliopsida > Myrtales > Myrtaceae > Eucalyptus > Eucalyptus viminalis. The sequence goes on from CM024526.1 coordinate 1,727,640, forward strand.
GGTTATGAGAGATGAGCCCGATCCCAAATGCAGCCATCCAATCAACCATCAAATATGCCAGCCACAAGAGGAAAATGATGCGATTGTTTGATGTTTTCTTTCTAAGGGGTGCAACTAGAATGAGAAAGACCTGAAGCAAGAGACTCAGTATGATGAAGCCTTGGATATTCCATTTGTTCCACTGATATAAAATGGAGCTAGATGCCATATTTTTGTTTATGTTGAACTTGATCGATCCTCTCTAATATAACTTCGAGTACAACATGTATAGGACAAGTAATGACAAAAACATTGAGATGATCCCTTGCTTGTTTGTCAGAAATAAGTATATATTCAAAAACCCAATGAGGAAAAAGAATTGTGAATCGACATTCAGCTAATAAACACAAGCAATGTATTTCATGCATTGAATGGCACAAGAAAATCATCTCTTGCATGAACGATGATGCTTGTTGCTTTGTGTTGGGTTGATGTTTTATCGTCAAAACAATCCTATCAATTTTATTTGCACATCCACTTGTAATTATCTGGGTTTCGAGTTATGAAACTTCAATATTCAGAATTAGTTTATTGAATTCTTTAGTGATACCACATCTAAGAAGAAAATTGATATTGATCAATAAGATACTATCTAACAAGTCATATGTGTGCGCTTGTATAATATTAGTAGAATATCCTCTATATTAGGAAAATCAAATCCTCTTAAACCAACTTAAAATTAAGAACTTATCTGGCCGAATTTATAATTATGTGTGGGTTACGTTCAATGGAGATAATTATGCTAGTTGCATCACTTCACCCTTTCGAGGATCAAAAGCTTAATGAATAAGATGGTTCAAATTTATAATATCATACAAGTTACTCTCTTCCACGTCCGGTAATCAAGAACTAACAAAACCACATTGTTTAATTAAGATACGATAGAGTCATATCCAGTAATGACTGTAATTTGACAATTTAAAAATTTGAATACGCGTACGTGATAATTTCCCAATATTTGGAAGTATGACGGGGGAGGAAAATAAAAAGGAAATATCCACTAATTTAAATTTTATAGTCTTAAAATTTTCCCCTTTTTTCCCCTCCGTTTTCCTAATCTTTCAAAGATAGAACTAATTAATTTCACTGTCTATATTTCAATAAAAAATTCAAGATCCTGCTGCAAACCATGTGCAATGATTTTGATATAATTAGGCAAAAGTGGTGCGTCGTTTCATGGCTGGAGAAGAACTTCGAGTTGCCCGTGCCTGCACAGCTGAAAGTCCTCAAACAGGATCACTCGATCTCCCCGTCGGCTGGAAAAGAATAATTATAGAGGTTAAGAAGTTCGTCTTCAAGATGCCAAGTTTCATGTGAAGATATGTCAAAAGTAAAGTTCGAGCTTCAACAAAGGGAAAGGACAACAAAAGCAAGAGCTGTTAAAACAACATTTACCTCAGCCTCTATAAGTTTTCACGAAAAGCAACTAGTAATGAAAAGAAGGAATAAATTCTTAGTATAAATGCAGAACACGCATGGAAGCAAGAGAGAATTACCAAAAAAAAAAGTCATAAATTTATTATAATCGTGCTAATTCAATCCTAAACTTTTTTTTTGTCTATTCAGTTTTAAATCTTTTGCAATTGTGTGCTAATTTAATCCATTTAGCTAAATTTGGCCAACCAACGCTAACGTGGATGCCAATCGACACTGAAAAGGGCAATTTTTTAATAATATTTTATTTTTTTGAAAGTTTTTATTAGTTTTTTTCCTTTTCTTTTTTTCTCTTCTTTCTCTTGGGCTTCTTTTCTCGTAGTGGCCATCGAGGCTCCGGCAACCCTCACTGGGTATTGGGCGAGGGCTGCAACCCTTGTCACGCTAGCCACTGCCGGGGGGTAAAGAAGCCAAAGAGGAAGAAGAGAAAAAAAGAAAAGGAAACAAATAAATTAATAAAAAAATTGAAAAAAAATAAAAATATTATTAAAAAATTACCACATCAACGTTGGCATGCCAAATTTGGCTGAATGGACTGATTTGGCATAATTGCAAAACATTTAGGATTAAATTAGGCAAAAAAATTTAATACCAAATGGACATAATTATAATAAGTTTAGGATTTTTTTGATAAAATTTGCACAAAACAACTCTTGGAAAAAAGCGAAGAATAAACTGGACGATTGACAGAAGGTGCTGCAGTTTGGGGTTAGCATGTCCAGAGCTCCTACTGAACAATCCGAGAGTATAAAACTCTAGCTCACGTCGCGTCGAACACTCAATTTTTGAGCAATGACATACTGGTTTTAAGGAAAATTCGTTTCCAGATAACATCCAAGAGACACAAGCAATTCATATCTGAACATAAAGCTGCTAAATACAGGAAAGATGAGAGAGAGAGGACCCCGCAGAAAAAAAAAAAGGTATAAGAGAAAATAACACTAGAGTGAGTGAAGTATTTTAATCGTAACATTTGAACTTAAGTGAAATTTGTTTATTCAATCAAGTGAGCTCTATTGCAAATTATAAATGATCTAAATAAGTATTTTAGAATTTTCAAGAGAGAGGGCGAAAAAATCAGTAAAGATTACATCTTTACTCAATTGGATTATTTTTCGGATAACGAAATATTAAATGAGATCCCTAATATTTAATAATATCTCTAACGATATTCTCTAATAAGGAAATCTCTAATCTCTATAAATATACTTTGTCACTTTCCCTTAAGCTAAGCATTTGGCTTGTATATGATTGGTGCAACTTTCGTTGAAAGTCTGTGGTCAAACGCTATGTAAACCAAACCTTACACTAAACAAACTATGTGACGTCCTGAAATTCGAGCCTTCTGTGGGATAAATGAATGTGAATTTCGTCAATGCATTTTTGGTTGATCTCACTCGGAATTGATCACTCCTGAGATATTGACTTTGAGGGGAAAGGCTAATGAGGAAAGAACTCGTACGACTAAAGGACTCGACCTGGGAAAAAACGACTTGACAGTGAGACTTGCGTGAGGACGATCTTGTAGATAGGCAGGCCGATTCCAAGGATGACTAGAAGTCGATTTGCGGACAGAACATAATGGAACGACGGGTGATTCCGTTTACTATTATCGAACCCACGAACGACCCTAGGTCGATCCTCAGTAATCGTGTACTTTGAAGTAAGAATCTATCTTCCGCAATTTCATGTAGTCAAGGACGTCTAGGTGTCGAGATGTCTTGAACGTGGTTTGGCACGAGTCGGTTATGCGTGAATCCTCAAAGCCGCCTGTCAGTTTGAGTTGTACCCAAAATAGCATTAGGGCGAAATTGACATGGCATGAGAACCCAAGATTGGACTTCGAATTATCAGGAATGTTGGGGATGGACTGTGGATGAAGCTACTTCGACGGTCGACAGCGTCAGTTAAGCCGAGTAATTGGAAAAGGGATTTTTGGATCGAGGAAGCGAGCCCATGAGGAAGTGGGTCGGGCCAAGCCAGTGTGGGCCTTAGGCCCAAGGTGGGATAGCCACCATGATGGGCCCAAAGTAAGCAAGTGAGCCCATTGGGCCCAAACCAACTATTCCTCCTTCCAAGCCCATTACGAAACCTCAAGCCCATTTGAGCCCATTTGAGCCCAATCAAGCCCAATCAATTGCCAAGCCCATTCCTATTCATTTCCAAGCCCATTTCTTAGGCCCATACATCAATTTCAGCCCAAGGTCAGATTGGTAATTTTTTCAAGGTGGAAATGACCAAATTGCCCCTAAAAACATTTGGATAAGAGCAAAGGAAGAGAGAGAAAGATGAGGTCATGTGCATGGGGATTTGGGGGCTTTGATGAGAATGGACAGCAGCTCTCCCATCACTCTCTCTCCCCTCCATCAGCCCCAAACTATCAAGCCATCTCTCTCCCTCGTTCTCCCTCTCTTCCTGCTTCTGTTCCAGCAGACCTCCTTGTGAAAAGCTGAGTTGATTGTTGGCTTCTTGGACGAATCAACTCCCGTGCCACCCACCACCGTGTTGAGGACACCAAGGCCGTCCGCCTGGACCCCGCCGTTTGCCGGTCAGAGCCGCCGATTGACCCGCCGGCCAGCCAAAAGTCGCCGGTCGCAAGTCCACCTGGCCTTCTTCTGCTTCAATTGACCATTAAAAGTGATCTTCCCGTGGGAATTAGCCTACGCTTCACCCACCACCGTGACGAGGAGATCCTGTTGGAGAAATCCTCGTGAAGAGTTTTGAAGTTGACAAAATGTTTCCGTCAAGTCTAGTCTGAAGGTCTGCAGACTCTGTCAGTTAAAGTCTGAAGACTTCCGGACAACCAGACTCAAGACTCAAAGTATATCCTCATTGACGCCTCTCGATCCGTTGAAGAAAGGTTATCCCAAACCGGATGTTTTGTTCAGGATTTAACCTTATCATCCGGAGAAGATCTCGTGGCTGGAGAAGACGTATCGTAATCCTTTGATTGATCAAGATTGATTCAATGACTGAAGATTCGATGATTGTCTAAATATTATTGGAAGGTTTTGCTTATGGAAACCGAGATCCCGATTGTATGGGCGAACAGATTGATGGGCTATCAACACTTTCCTTTAATAGCTCGAACGATCTTCCTAATTGATTCCGTCCAACGGGTAGATTGGAGGAATTCCTTTGGAAAGTGCCAACGGGTATGATGGCATAAAGGAGTATATAAGGAAGACGTTCTTAGTTGTTTAAGAGAGAGTGCGCGATAGAAAAATTCCAAAGTCTGAAGCTCCTATTTGTTTAGATAAATCTCTTGAGCGAATACTTGTATACAAAAGAGAGTCTATATTTGTGAGAGACCTTGAGGAGGTGTGATAGAACATCTACACCGTGGAATCAAGGCAAAGCTGTGCTGTAACTTCTCTTTTGATCATAGTGAAATCCAGCCGGTGGGCTGTCAGTGCGGAAGAGTGGACGTAGGCTTGGAATAAGCCGAACCACTATAAATCCTGTGTTTGATTCTCTCTTCCTTACTCTCTCTACCTCGATCGTATTTCAATCGTTAAGAATTGCTTCCGTATTTGAGAAAAATTGTTTGTGCGCCTATTCACCCCCCTCTAGGTGTTTATACTAGCAATATCAATTGGTATCAGAGCCTGCGTACTTACTTTATTTGAAGTGTTTTACTTCATAGTAAAAGATCCATGGCTAGTATGCTAGCACCGGGGCTGATGGAAGGGCAAAGCAATACCAGACCACCTTACTTTGATGGAAAGGATTACAACATCTCGGAAGAATAAGATGAAAGCTTTCATACGATCAAAGGATCCTCCGGAATGAGACGTTGTAGAAAAAAGGAATTACTCCTACCACCGCATCGTCTCGAAAGAGGAAAAGAAACGAAGAATCCAGCGGAATGTCTCAGAAGAAATAACCAAGAGACAGACACTCGATGCAAAAGCAATTTATTCCTTATATTGTGCTTTATCACCAACTGAATATAATAGAATATCTTCTTGTGGTACAGCAAAAGAAGTTTGGGACAGATTGCATATCACCTATGAAGGAACAGATCGAGTGAAGGAAACAAGAATCAACATTCTTCTCGGTCAATACGAAGCCTTTAATGAAGCCAGAGAATCAATATCCGACATGTTTAGTCGTTTTACAGATATTGTGAATGGTCTTGAAAATCAAGGTCAACCAACTTCTGATCCCATGAAGGTAAACAAGCTACCGCGTGGACTCTCCAAGGATTGGAATCACATAAAGACTTCGATAAGAGAGACGCAGAGAATTATGCCACTATCTCGTTGATGAGCTGATTGGAACTCTTCAGTCCTATGAAGTGGAAAGGATCAATGAAGATGAAGATCCAAGAGGTAAGAAATCCATTGCATTAAAATCAAATGATGATTCCGATGTTACGATTCTCAAGATGATATGGACGATGAGGAGCTTGCTCTCATGATAAGAAGATTCAGAAAACTAAATAGAAAAGGAAGAAGGTTCAACTCAAAGAAACAAGGCTTTCAAAGACAGCAGACCAAGTCTCGTTAATGATGAGGAACCAAATAAAGATGTAGTCCGTTTTGAATGCAAGAAAAAGGGACACATCGACCTAACTGTCCTCTTCTGAAGAAGAAGAGAGGAAAAGCTGAAAAATTTCGAAAAGCTCTCAAAGCTGAAACCTGGAGTGATACTGAGTGTGAAGAAAGTGATAATGAATATGCCAATCTATGTCTGATGGCACAATCGACTCGGACTCGAGATCGACTCAGGATCGACTCGACTGAATTTGAGGCAAGTAATTTTAAAATTCCTGTCAAAGTTTCTAAATATATTGAGGAACTATGCTTTAGTCTTAAAACTTCTCTCAAAAGAATTTCCAAACTAAAAAAAGAAAACTCAGCTCTAAAACAAAAGAAAATGTTTTAGAAGAAAGAGTTAAAAGTCTAGACGTGCACTGTTTCCAATCTTAAAGAAAATGAAGAAAATCTTTTAAAAGAAAATATTTTTTAAAAACAGACTTATCTAGTATATCAAAGAAATTTTCTATGGGATCTGAAAACTTGAGAAAATTCTTTCAAAGCACAAAGACCTTACTTCAATAAGTCTGGTCTAGGTATGACAGAAGAAACAATTCCCTTGATTGATTTTCCTAAAGTAAAAGAAAGAATCAAGAAAAGGCTTTCAAGTGAGGTTTACAAAAATCACTTCAAGAAAGTTTTTGTTAAACCCGTAGGAAGAAATTTTCTCAAATGTTCAAAGTGCAACAGTCCGGATCACTTTGAAAAAGAGTGTCATATGGTATGGAAACCTATTAAGAAAGTATGGGCTAATACTGTTTATCTTACTAACACCAAAGGACCCAAGAAAATTTGGGTACCAAAGAAAGCTTGAGACTCTTTGTTAAATGCAGGTCTCCATCAAGAAATAGGTAAAGTGGTATCTTGACAGCGGATGCTCAAGACACATGACAGAGACTCAAATTGCTTTATAAAGCTTGCTCAAGTAAATGGTGGAAAAGTTTCATTTGGAGGAAACAAAGCAAAGGAAGTATTGTGGGATTTGGAACCGTGAAAATTGGAACTCTCACAATAAGTAATGTTTCCTTAGTGGAAGGACTCAATTACAATCTTCTCAGCATTAGTCAATTGTGTGATACTGGTTTCAAGATCTTCTTTCAAGAAGGAACATGTTCTGGAATCAGCAAAGACTCTACTCAATCTTTTTTGGGTAGAAGACATGGAAACATCTATCTTCTGGATGTGAAACCAAATGAATCGCAATGTCTGATCTCAATTCAAGACGAAGCAAGCTTATGGCACAAAAAGCTTGGACATGTCAATACGAAGCAATTAGCCAAAATCTCATCAAAGCAGCTTGTTCGAGGTCTACCAAAATTGCCATACCAAAAGACTGATTCATGCACTCCATGTATTCTGGGAAAGCAAGTAAGAAATTCTTTTAAGCCAATAAATCATGTCTCTACTAATCATGTTCTACAAAGTTGCTGCATATGGATCTCTTCGGACCAACTTGAGTAACTCGTAGTATGGGGGTAAGAAGTATTGCCTAGTAATTGTTGATGATTACTCCCGTTTTACTTGGGTATATTTCCTTTCAAGTAAGTCCGAAACCTTTTCGTATTTTGAAAAATTTGCTAAAAAGGTTCAAAATGAAAAGGGATGTGTAATCTCTTGTATAAAAACAGATCATGGAGGTGAATTTGAAAATCAAGATTTTACAATATTCTCGTGATGAATCGGCTGTAAGCATGTGTTTTCCTCTCCATATACTCCCCAAAAAATGGAGTTGTGGAAAGAAAGAACAGATCTCTTCAAGAAATGGCTAGAACTCTTTTAATTGAAAGTAAAATTTCTTCTCGATTTTGGGCTGAAGCTGTTTCAACAGCTTGCTATATCATCAATAGAGTCTTCTTAAGATCTATTCTTCGTAAAACCCCTTATGAGTTATTCAAAGAAAAGAAGCCTATTGTTTCATACTTTCATGTATTTGGTTGCAAATGTTTTATATTGAAAATTGCAAAAGATCGAGTTGGTAAGTTTGAAGAAAGATCGATGAAGGTATCTTCCTTGGATATTCTACATCAAGCAAAGCTTACAGAGTCTATAACAAGAAGAGCCAATCTGTAGAGGAGTCAATGAATGTCAAATTTCAAGACTCAACGCAAGATGAATCGAGACAGACTCATCAAGAAGAGTCTGAACCTGCTCCACCCTCCAAAGTCTACAACTCAAGAAGCATCTCGGACTGAAAACCAGCATCGGGTTGTTAGTGAAGATCCAAATAAAGAAAGAGATCATCTACCGACAAATCAACGAGTAACTGGAAGCATAAGTCCGGTCATCCCAAAGATCTTATAATTGGCGAAATTAATGAAGGAATTCACACAAGATCCAAAAGGCGAGAAGAGTCTAGTGCCGTGGCACTCGTTTCTGAAATTGAACCAAAGAGCATAGAAGAAGCTTTATCTCGATGAAAGCTGGATTGAAGCTATGCAAGAAGAGCTCGACAGTTCAGCATAAATGATGTTTGGGAATTGACATCCCAACCAAAAGGAAAAACTGTTATTGGAGCCAAATGGGTGTTCGAAACAAGATGAACGAGAAAGGAAAGTCGTACGAAATAAAGCAAGACTCGTGGCCAAGGGATATACGCAAGAAGAAGGAATAGACTATGATGAGACTTACGCTCCAAAGGGCAAGGTTAGAAGCTATTCGACTATTACTTGCGTTTGCTTGTTATAAGAATTTCAGGTTATTCCAAATGGACGTCAAAAGCGCCTTCCTAAATGGATTTATCCATGAGGAAGTTTATGTGGAACAACCGCGGGGTTTGAAGACCCAAAGAAGCGACTCGTCTTCGACTGAAAATAGGTGGTTAGATGAATGGCTTAGGGGTGGTTTGTTTAGTGTTGATTCTAGTTTAGGAGGTTTAATTAAGCTATGTTAGTCTTAAGATAGGTGGTTAGATGAATGGCTTAGATTAGTTCAATTTAATCTTGCTTTATTTGCTTAATTGTGCTTATGTGCTTAATTAAACTTGTTTGGATTTAATTGAATTATTGCTTGTTTAATTTAGTGTTTTTAATGATTGTTGGATTTAATTTATTAGTTATTAAATTCTGGAATTTTACCATTCACGTGTACTGTTCACGCTCACTGTTCATGAAACACTGTTCGTGCGGTACTGTTCACGAGCACTGTTCACCCGAGAATGAAAAGCATTCTAATTTCATGTATTTTAATCCTATGAAGTGAATGGATGTGTAAATGCATGGGCATCCACATGAATTAAGTGATTTTCACAAAAAAGAAGAAGAGAAAACGGTTTGTCCGAGGGACATTGAAATGGACCGCCTTTAGGAGAAGATGATTTGAAAGCGTAAATGCAAGCGTGTGTGCATTGGCTAAGTGCCCAAAAACAAAAAGGGAATTGTGGTGGTGTGTTGGTGTGATCACTAAGTTGAATATGTTCCCCGTTGTGTGTCGGGTGGGCGATGCTCTTATGTGAAATGCCTGTGTGGCATGGAACTTGTCTGTGTGGCGTAGAACGTGTCTGTGTGGCGTAGATCGTGCCTATGTGGCCGTATTACTATGTGTTGGATAATCGTGCCTGTGTGGCGGTGATCAATTGGAACATATGATAAGTCGTGCCAGTGTGGCCGTAAGCAATTGGAGTGCTTGTGTGGCCGTATTTCTATGTGTCGAGTATTGTGCCTGTGTGGCCGTATTTTTGTGTGTCGAGTATCGTGCCCGTGTGGCCGAAAGTAATTGGAATGCCTGAGTGGATCATATTGTTTATGGCACACACGCATGAATCGATAATGTGCAGGGTGTGGCAATGGCCAAGTGAGATCGCTTGCGACGCGACTCGTATGTGATTGATGAATTGTATCATCTAATGGCCATGTGCATTACGTGTATTGTGCTGAGATCCAACGTGCAGGGTATGGCATACCAGGTAAGGTTGCATGCGAACCGACGATGTGGTTAGTGATTGACCCTGGCTGTTGTGATTTGTTGCTAGTTGTGGGTCGTTAGTTGTTTGTGGGGTAGTTCTGAAGAGATATCCCGAGTTGAGTTGGTGTACTAACGGGGGGCTTAGGGGAAGAACTCACTGAGATTTATATCTCACTGGTTATTGTATAGCCATTTTTAGGTCCCTAGTGTGAAGAACCCGGAGCTTGAAGCGGAAGGGTCAGGAGCATAGGTGGCCCAATAGTTCTTTATAAGTTAGACCTTATGTATAAGCTTGAGATGTTTATGAAAGTGTATTTGATTTGAAACTGGTTGTCTTGCTTTTCTATCCCATGTATGTTGTTGTCAGGGGATTAATGAATTCGCTTCCGCATGTGCAATAAAAATGAAAAGGGTGGGCGACAAGTCCTGGGAACGTCGCAAAATTTTATTGACCATTGAGGGATGTGCGCGCGCTCGAGGTTCGGGGCGTGACAAATTGAATTTGACAAGCGCTAAAGCAACACATGCTTAGAAAGTTGACATATCTTTCTCATACAACTTTGATAGAATCATGTGGAAACCCAACTCGAATTGTGGCAAACTAAACTGCATCACCCCCACAGTGCTCATCTATGGCTACTTGATGAAGGTGTGGTCGACTTTGACACTCAAACCTACCTAGATACCTGATGACACCATCCCACAATGCTCATCTTTGGTTGTTCAATGAAGGTGTGCTTGACTCCAATGCTTACAACTACCTAGATATTTGACATTGACTTCGCTCGTTGATGTTGCTTGTAATTAGAAGAGAGTACCACAACGAATAATGTCCATAGTAGCATTGTTGAGTGTTGACAATATCTTTTTTTTTTTTTTTGGTCGGTTCTACTCGATTCCTACTCTAATTCTCACTCTTAGACTTTTACCTTTGACCCTTGCAGGGCGTGGGAGTTGAAATCCACACCTAAAACTAAATCGTTCCAACCCTAACCTCCCAAGAAGGTGGGGATTCGAACCCCTCACCTCTCCCTTCCATGTTGGAAGGGTGGCCACTGGGGCAAACGCCAGTGGTTAAGTGTCGACAATATTAGGAAGTCACTGAAGATGAGGCAACTAAAGATGGCATAAAGGAAGAGAAAGATAAGATTAATTCCTTTTCTTTTGGTGGCTCTAACATCATGTAAATATTATAGAATCTTCAAGAGAGAGGGAGAGAGAACAAAAAAAGACTACATCTTTACTCAATTGTTTAAAAAAAAAAATCATGAAATATCAAATAATATCCCTAATACATAATAATATTTCTAACGATATTATCTAACAAGAAAATCTCTTATCTCCATAAATATACTTCATCAATTTACTTATAAATTGGGTGTCATATTATTGTTGTTATTTTCCATCTTATTTTAATTGTAAATCAACTAGATATCCTTGACTTATTATAATTTGTTTTCAATCTAAGTTTCGCAAGTGTTTGAAAAGAAATTATATGATTCAGGAATACTTTTAAAGATACTTCATTGTGCCCATTTAAATTCCACAAGAGATAATAGTTTGAGGATGATAAATAAGCTAAAGCTTATTGTTCAATCTGTACACGCAATGACATTTGTGAGGTCAATTGGGACGTGACAAGGACAAACAAAAGTATTCTCTCAATTTCTACTTTAAACATTGCACCCTTAAGATTAATTAATTAACTGGCTGTTCAATAGAAATCAATGAATCTGGTTGCTGATGAAACCACGATGCTTGGAAAGGAGAGGGAAGCTAGCCTTCTGGCAAACCTGAAAGAAATCTGTAATGATTGAAATTGATTTTCTTGTAATCAATTAGAAATGTTGTTATCATTTTTTCATCCCGATTTGCTTCGCTTGGATATCTTAACGTAATCTTCTTCCCTCGTGTAATTTCCACCGTATCCTTAGATTCCTCACAGCCATCCATTATTTTATTAGCACAAGGATTACATGCGGTTATATATTACAGATTAAAATTGCATATTGTCCCAAACTGTGTATTAATTATTCTATAGTTAACTATGCAACTGTTATCTGTATTCTTGTTAAGGGGTGCGAACTGAATAAAGAGAGACTTGAATCGTGAAACTTAGTATGACGAAGTCTTGGATGTTTCATTTGTTTCCTATATCCAAAATAGAGCTAAATGCCATGTCTTTTCTCAGCTTAAATTTTATCATCCTCTCTAACATAATTTCTGTTACAACAAAACGTATAGGATAAAAAATGGGACAGATAGTATTATATATGTGTGTGTTGAGATTGTTCCTTGCTTGATTTTTAGATAATAGTATCTATTACAAAACCCAACTAGGAAAAAGAATCGTGAACCAACATATATGTTGAGATTGTTCCTTGTTTGATTTTTAGATAATAGTATCTATTTTAAAACCCGACTGGGCAAAGGAATCGTGAACCAACTATTATATATGTATATGCATGTTGAGATTGTTTCTTGCTCGAGTCTCAGAAAATAGTATCTATTCCAAAACCCAAATAGGAAAAAGAATAGTTAACCAACTATAATATATGTGTGTGCATGTGTTGAGATTGTTCCTTGCTTGAGTTTTGGAAAATACTATCTATTCCAAAACCCAACTGGAAAAAGAATCGTTAACCAACTATTATATATGCGTGTGTGTAGAGATTGTTCCTTGCTTCACTTTTAGAAAATAGTGAGTATTCCAAAACCCAACTGGGAAAAAGAATCGTTAACCAACTATTATATGTCTGTGTCGAGATTGTTTCATGCTTGATTTTTAGAAAATAGTATTCCAAAACCCAACTAGGAAAAATAATCGTTAACCAACTATTATATATGTGTGTAAGTTGAGATTGTTCCTTGCTTGATTTTTATAAATAGTATCCATTCCAAAACCCATTTGAGAATAATCGTGAACCGGCTATTTGGCGAATGAACATAAGCAATATATTGGTATAAGAAAAGTATCTCATGCGCAATTGATGTTTATTGCTTTATGTTGGGTTGATGTTTTATTGTCGTATCAATCGTATTTTAATTCAATTTGCACATTTACCTGTAACAACCTATGTTTCAAAGTATGGAACTTTAGTATCCATGAGTAGTTTATTGAAGTGTTTAGTGACACCACATCCCACCATAAAATTAAGAACTTGACGGCCAAATTAATATTCACGCTTGGGTTAGTTCAAAGGAGGTAATCGCGCCGGTTATCTCTCCTCACCCTTTCACGTGTCAAAAGCTTAACGAATAAGATAGTTCAAATTTAAAATATCATCCAGATCACTCCCTTGAACATATCTAGTGATTATACGTCAACCTAAGAAAAATCAACCTATAGTAAAAAAACTCAATAAATCAGCAAAATACCAGATGAACATTCAAATCAAGAATTAACAAAATCACATGGCACCCAACGAATTGGTTGAATTGTTACACGTTGCGTTGAGATAGGACAGAGTTATATCTTGTTTCACAATTTAAATAATTTGAAGGCGTATCTATATCACAGTAAAAGAAAATATTCAAGATCCTGCTGTAAACTATGTGCAACGATTTTGACAGAAGTCGTTCAAAAGTGGCGCCTGTTTTCATTGCTGGAGCAGGACTTGTAGCTGCCCATGCTTGCACAGCTGTGAGTCCTAGATCAACCGATCCCATCTTTGGCTGTAAAAGAACAAGAAGAGAAGTTAAGAACCTCATCATCAAGAGGTCAAGTTTCACATGAAGATATGTCAAAAGTAGAGTTCAAGCATTTAGAAAGCGAAAGGATAGCAAAAGCTAGAGTCGTTGCAATAATACTTGTCCCAGTCTCAAGGAGTTTTCGCTAGTGAATGGAACCCTGGACTCAAACAACAGAATTACGTTGTAAATCCCAGGAATTTATTATAAGGGACTGTTAATGAAAGAAGGAATGCATTCTTATTATAAATGCAGAACATGCATGGAAGCAAAACAACTCTCGAAGGAAAGCGAAGAACAAATTGAACCACTGACCAGAAAATACTGTGGTTAGTGGTAGCATGGGCAAAACTCCTACTTGGACAAGCCGAAAAAATAAAGCTAGTTTATGTTGCGTCAATCATTCATTTTTGAACACTGATGACTGCCCTTAAAGAAAATTCATCTCCAGATATCATCCAAGAGACATGAGCATTTGTATCAAAAGATAGTAAAGCTGCTTAAAACAAGAAGGATCAGAGAGAAGCCCATGCAGAAATATAGGCATATAGAGAACATAATGCTAGAATGATTATGGAAGAGTGAATTCCCACAAATTTTCTGTTGACATCTTCTATGAACTTTTTAGGTGAGTCCAAGTATACAACGCAATCTCTCTTCACGAACTCTACCAGATCTCTTTCTCCGGCCTTCTCTAGATTTCTTATGAGAATCATCAGGGTAAATTCATTTGGGGTACAGCCAGCTGCTTTCATCTTCTCATAATTCTGCGTTGCCTTTTCAATCATGTCCGCTCTTAGATATGCTCCAATCATCTCGGCATAAGCCCTTGTGTCAGGTTCAATCCCTTATTTCAGAAGTCTGGAGAAAACAACTTCAGCAAGAGCAACCATTTTGTTCTTTCTAAATAGTAGGATCATCGCAATGCAAGATCAGTTTTGCACCATCCCTCCTTGCACACATATTCGAAGACCTATAGCTGGAGTCTTTTCAGATAGAATTAGAACAATAAAAAGGAAACATTGAAATAGTGCATCCAGAATTCATTTGGGCTACGACCAGCTGCTTTCATCTTCTCATAAGCCTGCATTGCCTTTTTAATCATGTCCGCTCTTAGATATGCTCCAATCATCTCCGGGCAAGCCCTTGTGTCAGGTTCAATACCTTCATTCAGAAGTCCGGAGAAAACGACTTCAGCAAGAGCAACCATTTGTTTTTACCCAACAGTTGGATCATTTCGCAACGCAATGCAAGATCAGTTTCATATTCTTGCACATGTACTCAAAGACCCATTGCTGGAATCCTTTTAGATAGAATGAGAACAGTAAAAATTAAATATTGAAATAGTGCATCCAGAATTCACACCGCCCGTATGTACACGGTGAGGGTATTACTTTATTTCTCTTTTTGCTCAAAATACTAATGAGAACAGTAGTTCGAATATGGCCAGTGTTGTTTCCCTTGATGAAACATGCAAAACCTGCATTTCTGCTTTCTTTTATTTAAGACTAATCTGCACAGTGATTCTGCTTTCTTTATGAATGCCGAGTGTAGAAGATTAAAAGGAGTACCCAAACCCAAACTAAGAAAATCCTTTAAATGGTTAAAATCTATAAGGCTAAAAAAGCCTAAGAAAAATGGTTTTTGGAAGGTAAGCCTAACTCATCAGTCAACACTCAACCTGTTTCCTACAAATCACCCATGCCACTCACTAGCTCGATGTACTGGTTGAATCACGGATAACCAATACGACAAACAAAGTCACTAAACTTCAGAGCAACGCTTAATTGCCAGATCATTTGCTTTGCTCATACAGTAAGAGCATCTGCTACAATAAAATAATGTAACTTACAGACGCCAAAAATGCCGTTCTAGACTTCCAATTTCCATTTAGAATGGCAGAGATTTTTCACATCATACACCAAAGTTATAAAGAGAGAATTCAAAAACCAACAAGAAAAACAAAGAAAACAAAGACCCAGAACCACCAACTCCAACAAGGGAAGAACCCGGTTGCCAACAAGGCGATACCTTGAGGGCCAAATCTATCTTGTTCTGTCTCTTGAGCTCGGCGAAGGCATTCGAAAGATCGGATTTTAAGAGCCGAGCGAGGCTCGTGCCGAGGACGTGGTTCAACCGAAGAGTGGATTTGGCCAGCTTGAGGGACTGGACGGCTCGTGTGGCCTCCGTCGACAACACGTTCGACGAAGCCCTCAGCTGACGAAGCTCGTGGTGGCCAGAGCTTGATGAAGATGTAGTCGGGACAGAGCGAAACGGAGACAGAGAGCATCCATGCCTTCACTTCGGATTTTGGGTTATGTCTGTCCTAGGGGGTGAAGGGTGCGTTTGGGAACCACTTTTGGGGAAAGTCTTTGGGAAAATGCAAAGACCTTCGAGTTAAAGGTGTTTTTCAAAATGCAACTGTGTTTGGTAAATTGTACTTTGAAAGCCCCTTTGTGAAGTACTTTGAACAAAATGGTGTTTGGGAAATTACATTTACAAAGGATCTTTGTGATAAAAAAAATTAGTAAAAGAAAAATTTTAAAAAATTGACCGGCAAGGGCAGCGATCGCCAGAGACCTCCGGCGACCTCGGATCTGGGGCGGTGAGGTCGTGCGACGCCGTCGTGACCTCCGGCAACCCCGGATCTGGGGCGGCGAGGTCGCGCGACGCCGCCTCGACCTCTGGCGACCTCGATTCGGGGCGTCGAGGTCGCGGGAGGACCCGCCGCCCCGAATCTAGGTCGCGGCGGGGTCGCGCGACCTCGCCGCCCGGATTTGGGGCGGCGAGGTCGCGGGAGGTCGTGCGACGCCGCTGCGACCCAAATCCGGGGGCGGCGAGATTGCGTGACCGCATCTGGTCGCCGCTCGAGCCTCTGGCACCAAATGGGTCGCGCGGCCCCGGCAAGCTCCGTGCGGAGGTCGCGATGTGGCAGGCGACGGTCGCTGGCGACCGCGTGCGTTTGGCCACCAGATCTGCGACTCGCGGAGGTCGCCCGAATCTCCAACGACGATCACCTAGGTCGCGCCGTCCCTCTACACCCAGAGAAGATGAACAGTGCTCATACAAGGGCACGCAGCTGGAAAATCAAAAAATTCGTGAGGACAATTTCGGAAAAAAAAATATGAATAGTGCGAGGCATGGGCATGCCGAAAAAGCCGAAAGCCCAAGGCAGGTCTTCACCTGCCTTGGGCTTTCAGCTTCACAAGGCTGGCATTTGGAGAATGGAGGCTCAAAATTTTTTGCCAAACTGGCTGGCATTTGCCTAAGGATCTTTAGGCCTCCAAAGGGCTTTGGGAAGTGGTTCCCAAACGGAGCCGAATAGGCCAGTCAAATGATCGGGTTGGGCCACATTTGGAAATGATTTGATTGAAATTGATGAATTTAATCTATTTTAATTTATTTTCATACTGGAAAATCATTTAAAAAGTCTTGAAATTGTTTAAGTTTTACCAATTCAGCCATAAATTTTTTAAAATTTGACTAATTGAATTTTAAATCTTTTAACACTTTACCAATTAAATTTATTCGATTAATTTTAGTTGGAAATCGCTTAAATGGACACCGAGCATTTTACATGACATGGCAAGTATTGATGTAAATAGTTTTTAATAAATATTTTAAGTTTTTTTTTGAATTTTTTCTATTTCTTTCCTTTTTTTTTTTTTATCTTCTCTTTTTCCTCCTTTAGCTCATCACAGTGTCTCGACATCAGGCCAGAGGCAAAGGCCGGTGAGGGTGCTTCACTAAAGGCCAACAAGTTCAGTCCTCTCGTCCGGTCACCAATGCTCGACAACCAGCTAAAGAAGGAAGGGAAGGAAAAAAAAAATTTAAAAATCGAAAAAAATTATATCAGCAAATATATGCACGCATTGTATGTGTGGAACATTTGATATTTGCAAGAACGAAGTCATTTTATTGTGAAATATTTGAATAATTAATATTAAAAGAAATTGTTGGGAAAAAGATTTGAGGCCCCAATAACGTTAGGATGTCTTCTTTGCCTTATATAAAATTTAGGTCATATAGATTATCTTGTCACGTCAAATAATGCGATGCATGCCTTTTCATGTTGTTGTCTTCAAAAATAAACTTTAGCATGTGCTTGTATTTAAAACAAAATAAGTGCTTACTTGAATTACTTGATGTTTCGATATTTCAAAAGAAAAAAATAAAGATTTTTAATTTTAATCTGCTATTTATTAAATAAAAAAAATTGAATAGTAAAAACTTACTCGAACATATTATTTACGATAATCATCAGCTATTATCTCTTAAATTCATGATTGTGTGAAAACACTTACTCTGTTAATAAAGATCTTTCTTATGTTGATCCGTTGATAGAAATATTATGTTTTGGTAGAAGTAAAATCATTCTTTTCCCTTTAAGAGTGCAAGTACGTGAACATAATTTAGTTAGATTGAAAAGTACTGGACCAATTATAATTAAGCTTTTACTAAAATCTAGCATAGCATACCATATGACATTAATAGAAAGAGAACTTATGTTCCTCAAGGAAAAGTTATTATAATTTATATTTAAAGAAAAAAATGGCGTTAAGAATATGACAGTAATAACACTAGCAAAAAAAAAATTAATAACCAACGCAATTGATTATTCAGTAAATACAAAACACCCGATAAAAAAAATAGTAAATACAAAGCTAAGTAAGCCCTCCTCTTGTCTCTCTCTCGTTCTTTCGTGTGTGAATCTTATGTTGGCTATAAACCTCAATTTGGGTTCTTGATAGGTGAAAGATGATGCTTCTCGAGGATGTCTTCAATGTCGAGAGGCTCGACCACCGACCGCCCATGCTTTTTCGAGTGCTCGTCTGCTTCTTCTCTGCTAATTTTCTCGTTATGGGTTCGTCAAAAAACTGTTTTTTTTTTTCTTTTTCTTTTTTTCCGTTTTTCATTCATGTTTCGCGCAGACGCCAATTTACTGTTAAGCCTGTTAATGGGACCTAGCAAACAAGAGAGTTGGTTTGTTTGTATCGGTTGTGTTTGTGCTTGTTGAGAGATTCGTTGCGTGGAATGTTCTTCTTTTTTCTCCAATTGGTTTGTGGTTTGTGAAATCTTGCTCCTGGTCCCTTGCTGTGTCGCGGTTATGGAGCTAATTATGGAGTAGTTGTCGCTCCTTTTGAGACTCCTTAATCTTGAAGTCTCATTGCCCTGGGTCTTTGTTGGCGGTCAAATGTTGGTGTGGCTCTTGTTGCGCGCGAACACCTCGTGACCAAAAAATGTGACGCCGGAAGGGATAAAATAAGGAAAAATGTGATGGGGAGATATCGCTGAAAGAGCTTTCGCAATGTCCTCTTGTCACTCCAAACTTGAGAGAATGATGCTAGGAAGTGGGAACATTAGGATACCCTATACAAAGGGTGTCGTTGCCGGGGCATGTTTACATCTTGTCCGCCGATTGTCATATGCTGGGCTAACTTAAGTTGAGCTCATTGTTGCTTTAAGAGTCGACTGGAGGAGAATTACCAAAAAAAGTCCTAAACCTATTGCAATTGTGCCAATTTAGTCCTAATTTTTTTTTTGGCCAATTTAGTCCTAAACTTTTTATAATTGTGCCAATTCAGTTCTTCCAGCCAAAATTGGCCTAAAAAACAGCTGACCGCGAACAATTTTTTAATAATTTTTTTAATTTTTTTTTGAATTTTTAATTTTTTTTCGATTTTTTTATTTTTTGATTTATTATTATTATTATTATTATTATTATTTTACCTTCTTCTTCCTCCGGCGCCGGCCAGAGTCGAGGGTCGGCGAGGCTGACCTCGCCGGCCACTGGCGAGGCTCGCCCCCGCCGGCCACTGGCGAAGGTGAGCCTCACCCAGCGACGGTGAGGCCGCCGTCGCCGAGCCAAGGCGAGGCTTGGCCTCGCCCAGCCATGGCAAGGTCGAGCCTCGCCAGATCTGGTTACGGCCTTGCCAGTGGCCGCCGTCGCTAGATCTAGCGAGGCTCGTCCTCGCCATGGCCGGGCGAGGTCGAGCCTCGCCTTGGCCGGGCGACGCGGCCTTGCTGTCGCTGGGCAAGGCTCGCCTTCGCCAGTGGCCGGCGGGGGCGAGCCTCACTAGTGGCCGGCGAGGTCAGCCTCACCGGCCCTCGCGTCGGGCTAGCGCTGACCGGCCAGAGGAAGAAGAAGAAGGTAAAAAATAAATAAAAAAAATTAAAAAAGATTAAAAAAATTAAAAAATTCGAAAATAATTAAAAAAATGTTCGCCGACCAGCTGTCTTCGGTCGGCCAATTTTGGCCGGAAGGATTGAATTGGCACAACTATAAAATGTTTAGGATTAAATTGGCTAAAAAAGGTTTATGACTGAATTGGCACAATTGCAATAAGTTTAGGACTTTTTTGGTAATTCTCCCGTCGACTGGGGATGTGATAGGCCGGAGAATGAGCTATATGGCACATGACATGCACCTACTGAATTCATTTATTGCTTTGGAAGAAGTTTCTAGTTGTTTGAAATGGCTTGAGTTTTAAATTTAACCATTCGGTAAAACAATGGAAATGTATTGGAGTTGGGGACCGGTGAATGGAAGAGGAATTTTACTCCTTTCCTTACATAGGCAATTGTGAAATTTGGCGGACATCCTTAGGATTCTCATTCTGTGAGGTGCCCTAAGATAAGAATTTTCTTTTGATGTGCAAACAATCTTTTAATTTTTTTTTTTAACTCATTGATTATGGTGTCTGGTGTGCCCTAGTGAAGTTAAGTAGTCAAATTATGTGGTTCCTGCCGTCTTCAGCTACAGTATTTTGTGGATATTTCTTACTCACGGTTTACTTTCTTTCTTTAGTAACTTGGACTGAAGCACGAAGCGAAGGATTTGACATGTTCATGCATCTAGATGTGAATACTGAAATATACCCATTGAAAGAAGGACGAAAGTTCACCATGGCGTTACCTACTAAATTAAATTGGGATGGAATGCCTGATACAGAATATCATACCCCGGTATGATCTTCCTGCTTTTGTTCATAATCTCTCGCCTATTTTAATGGCAGTAGATTGTTGTTCTTTTGTCTCTCCATAACTTGATGCTTGTCTATATCATTCGTCACCTTTTCTCTATGCTCTCTCAATTGTAAGCCTGAGCTGTTTTGAGTAGAATCAGCAATCCGCTTGGAGGTCTGGATGCTCCAAAATTGTTGTAGATAGCAAAGAGGAAAATTTCTCTTTCTGAACCCATCAAGTTGGTTTTGCCGTAACCAGTGGTTAGCATTTTGAACTATAGAGATGTATATCTCTTGCTGTCTTTGGATTCTCCAATCTAGTATTGTTAGTAGTTAAATGTCATTTGCTAGAAAGCCAGCAATTTACTCCTTTAAACTTTGGGTCTCTTCTGGAGGACTAATTTTTAGCCTTTTGAACTATAGAGATGATATCCTCTCAACTCAGAATTCTCTCTCTCTCTCTCTTTTTCCCCCTAGTTTTTCGTACTTTTTTTTTGGCATTTCATACTCTTATAATAGCTTTGAGTCTCTGACCAGTGAAAACCATTGTCAGGGTAATAGGAAATCCATTGCTAACAAGTATGAACATATCATGCATGGGAAGCTATGTAAGATATCCGAGGATGATCCTGGAAGGGCTTCTAAAGGATCAATAAAAGGAGTCAAAGCGTAAGTTCTGCTTAATTTGACTTGCAATTTTTTTAGTCATGCTTGTCACGTCTCCCTTACAATTCTTTGGTAAGCTACAACAGTTAACATCTAACTTTTAGCTTAGAAGAATATTTAAAATTTCATATTTTCTTTTTCTAAACCTTATAACTTTTATGGACATCTATGTTATGGAAGGATTCTCTTTTTAACTCTATAAATAACTCCATTGATGCAGTGTCATGGTATTTCTTATTAATGTCATGTCTTCGACGAGCAAGATGTCTATCTACTTTATGTCATGTCATTTGCTTCCAACAGCAACTGGAGCCTATTTCTTACCAGCTTAGAGCTTTGGGAGTAAATTAGCAAGTGAAAGCATGTTTGTTTCATAACAACGTCCAGTTTCATGTGTACCTCTTATCTTCATCTGTTGCTTCTACTTTCCCTCTACATACCAACATAACTTATTCATGCACTGATCACTATCCGGTGTCTCGGCTCTTGGGAATGATTTCAACCCTCGCCTCAAGTTACTCAAAGTCTTCGAATGAAGGCAATCCTTTTTTCTGCATTAACAGGTTAATTTAAAGACCTTTAGCTATAGGGCCATCTAGTCAAACACGAGCCAAGTTTGTAAAACTACTGATGCAGTGGATATTTTAACCTACTTCATCGGGACCTCATGTTTACATGTCTAGTCTTGTGGTTTTCGCATTTTGTATTCAAATATGAACGGATGTATTACAATCTTTTTCCTACTTAAATCGATTTGCAATTAACTGTGACAGCCAAGGAGGGCTAATCAAACTGGTTATTGGGGTGGTATTGAATAAGCTGAAGATAATACATCAGTCCGTGACTGAACATTTGGTCGGAATGAAAAATGTTGTAGCAGATCTGACCAATCGAAACAAGTGGTGTGCGGCTGGTCATAATTGCCAAGGTTGTCTTCAATCAACTATCATCTAGCCTTAGAATGTGCAGCAATTTCCTTGAAGACATCCAAAAAATTTAAATGAAGGAATGGGGGTGTAGGCAAGACAACTCATGCTAAAATCGTCTTGAATCAATTATTTCCTCGTTTTGAAATGTGCAGTAGTTCCTTAAAGACATCCAAGAAAAAGTTATCAAGAGATGAAGAATAGTCACGTTACAAAAAAGGTCATCATCAGATATTGTAAAACGTCATCATCGGATATTGTAAATTCTTCTACGGTGAGCAGCATTGATGACGTTGATTATGGAGAGCACCGGATTGAAGAAACACTCTGCAAAAAGGTCTTCGATGATGTGGACAAGAGTAAGCAAGTCCAGAAGTTTTTCAACAAGTGAACCTTGTGGTTCAGGTTTTAGAGTTATCACTACAACTAGGAGCAGAACTTCTAGCTGCCCAATGCTCGCACGGCTGTAAGTCCTCAAACAAGATCAAACGATCTCCTCTTTGGCTGTAAAAGAAAAAGAACAGAAGTAAAGAACTTCGTCTTCAAGAGGCCAAGTTTCAAATGAAGATATGTCAAAAGTAAAGTTCAAGCATCGAGAAAGCGAAAGGATAGTAAAAGCTAGAGTCGTTGCAATAATACTTCTCTCAGCCACCGGAAGTTTTCATTAGTGAATGGAACATTGGACTCAAACAACAAAATTACGTCATACATCCCAATAATTTGTTATAAGCAACCATTGATGAAAAGAAGGAATGCATTCTTAGTATAAATGTAGAACATGCATGGAAGCAAAACATCTCTCAAAGAAAATGAAAAACAAATTGGACCACCGACCAGAAAGTTCTGCGGTTAGGGGTAGTATTTCCAAAACTCCTTCTTAAGCAAGCCAGGAGTATAAAGCTCTAGTTCATGTTGCATCAAACATTCATTTTTGAGCAATGATGACTGGCGTTAAAGGAAATTCATCTCCAGACAACATCCAAGAGACATGAGCACTTACATCAAAAGATAATCCCAGAGCTGCTGAAGACAGGAAGGATCAGAGAGAAGCCCATGCAGAAAGAAAGGCATATAGAGAACATAATGCTAGAATGAGCATGGAAGAGTGAAATCCTACGTATTTCTTTCGACTTCTTCTAGGAACTTCTCAGGAGAATCTAAATAATCAACACAATCTCTCTTCACAAACTCCACCAGATCTTTTTCTCCGGTCTTCTCTAGCTTTCTTATGAGAATCATCAGGGTAAATTCGTTTGAGGTACAACCAGCTGCTTTCATCTTCTCATAAGTCCGCATTCCCTTTTCAATCATGTCCACCCTTAGATATGTTCCAATCCTCTCGGCATAAGCCCTCGAGTCAGGTTCAACCCCTTCTTTCAGAAGTCCTGAGAAAACAACTTCAGCGAGAGCAACCATTTTGTTCTTTCCCAATAGTTGGATCATGTCGCAACGCAATGCAAGATCCGTCCGTACCATTCCTCCTTGCACACGTACTCTAAGACCTATAGCTGGAATCTTTTTAGATAGAATGAGAACAGTAAAATGGAGATATTGAAATAGTGTATCCAGAATTCACACCACCTGTATGTATACAGCGAGGGTATTACTTTGTTTCTCTTTCTTCTCAATATACTAATGAGGACAGTAGTTTGTATATGCCCAACGTTGTTTCCCTTGATGAAACAGGCAAAACCTGCATTTCTGCCCAATGTCGTCTTTGTCGTCATTATTATTACTACTACTACTATGTTTTAATATAAAACTAATCTGCACAGTTATATTCTCCTTTCTTTGTGAATGCCTAATGTTGAAGATTAAACAGAGTACCCAAACCCGAACTCAGAAAATCCTAAACATGGATAAAATCAAGAAGGCCAAAAAAAGCCTACAAGAATCATTGTTGCAAGCTAAGCCAATCTCATCAATCAACACTCAACCCGTTTTCTATGGATCATCCATGCCACTCACTAGCTCCATGTACCAGTTGAATCGCCGATAACCAATATGTAAAACGAATTCACCAAACCTCAGAGCAACGCTTAATTGCCAGATCACTTGCTTTGCTCATACCAGTTAGAGCATGGCCTTCTAAACTTTCAATATCTATTTGGAAGGGCAGAGATTTTTCACATCATACACCAAACTCACAAAGAGAGAATTCGAAAATCAACAAGAAAAGCAAAGAAAACAAAGACCCAGAACCATGGGCACGAAAAAGGCGATACCTTGAGGGCCAAATCGACCTCGTTCTGCCTCTCGAGCTCGGCGAAGGTGTTCAAGAGATCGGATTTCAAGAGCCGAGTGAGGGTCGTACTCAGGACGTGGTTCAACCGAGGAGTGGATTTGGCCAGCTTGAGGGACTGGACAGCGCGTATGGCCGCAGCCTCCTCGTACTGTTGCGCAGCCCGCAGGTGACGAAGCTCGCAGTGGCCGGAGCCCGGTGGAGGCGCGGTCGGACAGAGCGGAACGGGAGAGACAGAGAAGCCTCCATGCCGCCTTCTCCACTTTGGGGTTTGGGCTCTGTCTGTCAATTTGTAATAAAATCCTAGAATCAAATGCAAAACACTCATATACTTTTGATGCAATTGGCGTCGCAACGGAAGCGGATCGTAAATTTTACAATTATATCGGGAGCTATAGAAATCGACAGAAATAAAATAAGGAACGATAAAAGGACATCGGAAATTTATGTGATTCGGTCCAAATGTCAGAAGTTACGTCCACGGGGAGAGCCAGCAAAATAATCCATTATAAATCGGAGAATTACAGGATTACAATTACATATGCACTCAAGTGTTTCCCAACCCTACTTTATACCTGATGCCCACGGTGTTTAATAATTCAACTCAATGGACTCGACTCAGCACAAAACCTCTCTGAGCTCTCGTCTCTCACACTCTCTCGAGCTCTTTTCTCTCGCTCTGTTTCTGCATCTTCCGACGTCTTCTCCTTTTAGCGAGGAGGGCAGAAAGACAGGACAAAAATGAAAGTAAACGGTCTCATTAAATGTAGCACAGGCGCCCACAAGACAAGCCCACAATCGGCACCGACGCCCACCATATTTTTAGGCATGCATGCAGATCGTGCATGTGCATGGGCACGCATTTAATGAGGCGGAAGAGATGAGTGATAATAGTCAACAAACGTGTGCCATTGATCCGTGGAATGAGGTGGGCTGCAGTCTTCAAATTTATTGTTCCCGGAGAGAAGCAGGCGTAAAAGGAGTCTTCTTCATGCATTTGCAGCAGGTTGTGAGTCCTTTATTTAATGCAGAAGATTGTGGATGCCCTTCTTTTCGTCTGAAGAAAATCTCTCTTCCCTGACTTTGCTTGCCCACTTAAAAGCTAGGTAGCGTTAACACGCGATACGCGATACGCGACACGACACGACACGACACGACACGACACGACACGCGATACGTCATTTCTCAAAAAGTAAAGAATTCCGACACGTTCCGACACGTTAAATATTAAATAAGATTGTGAGTCCTTTATTTAATGCAGAAGATTGTGGATGCCTTTCTTTTCGTCTGAAGAAAATCTCTCTTCCTTGACTTTGCTTGCCCACTTAAAAGCTAGGTAGCGTTAACACGTGATACGCGATACGCGACACGACACGACACGACACGCGATACGTCATTTCTCAAAAAGTAAAGAATTCCGACACGTTCTGACACGTTAAATATTAAATAAATATTTTTATATATACATGATTAATTATAATATTTAAATTAATTTATTCAAATTCATAAAAAAATAAAAAAATAAAAAAGAGCCTATAATAAATCTATACTAATAACATTAATAAATTTATTCATAAAAAATTGGAAAGACATTTTTTTACTTTAACAAAAGTTATCGATGAAATAAATAACTAATGAAAGATTATAGTCAAAATAAATTTATATTTTTCTATGATGATCAAAATTTATTATTATTTAATATCTAGTGCTTTTATTTTCGAAGTAACTTTTTAACCCGTTTATTTATTTATATTTTAGCCTTATCATGTATTAATAAAGTTATTTAATGTTCAATATTTCTTTTTAGGGTTAAATGGGTCCCATCCATTTATTTCAGCATGTGTTTTCTTCCCCCACCCCCACCCACCCCTGTGCCTATCACTTCCCCTGCATGAGGCTTTCTTTCCCCAGAAGCCGTCGACACCTCGTCACTCTCCTTTCTCTTCTTCCTAAAAACAACCGAAAGGGCAAAAACCCTAGCAATCACCTTCTTTCTCCTCTCCCTTTGCTCGGTCTCCACCTCTCTCGCCGTTGCCTCGCCTCCGTTCTCCCCTTTGCCATCGTAGCCTCGCGTCCAGCCCTCCATCGCGGCGTTACGGTTTTCCATCTCAGCGTTGCAGTCGACGGTCGCAGCCGACCAAGACAATCGAGAAGGCTTCTCAGCGCAGTCGACGGTCGCAGCCTTCTCCACGTTGTAGTCAGCGTTGCAGTCGGCGATCGCAGCCCTCCCTCGCCATCGCTCGCAGCGTTGCCTCGGCTCCCTCACCCTTGCCTCCACCCTCCATCACTTCTTCCCTTTGCACCTGCAGATCCGCCCACAAATCTCCGGACACGCTCCGACGCGCGTGTCGGAAAGAGTTGACCACGTGTCGAAAACTCCGACATGTGTTGACCGCGTGTCCGAGCATGTCTAAGCGTGTCAGACACGTGCCGGGGTGTCCGACACGACACAGAGGCCCTTTGAACGTGTTCGTGCTTCCTTGCTTAAAAGTCAAAGAATTTAAAGCACTCATGCGGCTTTCCTTGGCTTCTTCCTTCTGCGCGCATGGAGATAGGATTAATGCCGAAACAAAATTCGAAGACATCACAAAGTCTCCCTTGAACTTTGTTTATTCGGCCAGACTCTTGCGTATTTGTCTAACGGGCTCAAACTTGAGACATAATTTAACAACTTGGAAAGGTTTTGTGAGTATTGGGTAATTTGAAGGTCAAGACATATGTATTACAAAATATAAAAATAAGTAAAAAAAGAAAAATAGGAGTCATTCAATACATTAAACAAGGGATCAATCCTAGATATACAACACTCTCGAGATTTGTATTACTATTTGTAGTATGAATTCTAGGATTTTCACAATTATAATTAGAGAGTATACTAGGATTGAGCAAGAAAAGGTTAAAGTAATACAATTTAATTTCAGATTACTCCAAGCATACGAAAATAATTAGAGAGTATATTGGGATTGATCAAGAAAAGGTGAATATAATAAAATTTTATTTCGAATTACTTTGAGAATACGAAAAAGAAATATACTAAAAAAAAAAAAAAAAATTGGAGCATTTCTCGATTTGTGCATGTCGTCCTTACGCAAGGACCATCCTAATATTCTCTGTATTATTCCAATTTTATTGGATTTCTCCGAAGAGACAACTTCTTCATCCCACTTGGGCAATATAAACCGAGGTGCATTGTGTATAATTAAAAATAGATTCATGAAATGCATGTCATTTAGATATTGTTGTTAGGTCCATTTAATTAGAAATTGCATGGCATTAGAATTAGCTCATTTAGTTAATATTGCATTGCATATTGCATGATTTTTATTAATTAAGTGAAAACAAAAAGAAATTGCGTGTTAATTAGAATCCATATCCAGGGTTGTCGATGTGGTTTTTTAACCTAACATTGCAGATGTTTTCGTTGCTTTGAGGTAAGTTTTTGCAATTTATTTATTGTTTATCTGGGTGTTAAATTGGTGGGTTGCGCATCCGCATGATTACCTCACATGTTAGGAAAATAGGTTAAAATAAATCAGCTGCTTGCAAAAACATTTTGAAAAATTAAAAAGAAATGGTACCGAAAGGGCATTAGAGAAATCTAGTGTAACCAAGTCCCCGTACCCTCAGTCTCTGGTTCGTAGGAGTAAAATAAATCTCCCTTTATTTTACTTAGGTGTCTAATCGACCTACCATAAATCGATTAGTGGCGATTCTTAGTTAATAACTCCTTGCATGTTTAAAAATTTAAACTTAAGTCGCGATTTGGTATGGGCTTGGGAGAGCCCGAGCTAAGTTTAAAAACTTAGTAGTCCATTAACCTAGTTTTAGGTGGTGCACCCGAAAAATAGGTTGCGACAGCTTGGCGACTCCACTGGGGAATTGTGTTAAAACACTTAGTGGACTTAGGCCAATTTTCTTCTTTTTGAAAAATGATTTTTGTTTGGCAGCGAGGATCCTAGGTACGTCCCTAACATTTAAGGTGTTAAATGTTTTTGCAGATGAGGAGATATAAGGGGAGTAGTCTTTGCTAACCCTTGTCTTGCAGGTTGGAGTTGGAAATGAATGTTTTAAATTCAAGTTATTGAAGTGCTGCTTGATATAAACTGTAGTGCATGCTTTGCATTTTTCACTACACTTTTGCACACACAACCTGCCGCCGGACCTGGGCCGCACTAGGACACTTAGGATGGTATTGAGTTGGATACGACTTCGACCGCGAGGCCGCGTAGTAGAGGTTGCCCAACTCAATCCCGAAAGTCTTTCTTGGTGTCAAGAATGTTTACCTTTGCCCGCGAGGCTGCGTTGCATTGGGGTATCGTTCTTGATTGAGTCGGAGTTATGAGGACTTGACTTAGTATGCGAGGCCGCAACTAAGTCATCCCACCCTTTTAACTCCACTTTGCTAAGCCGTCTAGAGTAGAAATCGAGCCTCACGTCTCATGTGCATGTCTATGTGATTGCCATTGATTTTATTTGGTGAAGTAAGTCTTCTATCCCTGCACCATGCAATTTACTTTGTCGTACTTTTGGGTCGATCCATGACAATCTAGGTCAATCATTGATTTGATTCATTTGTCAATTAAAAATGAAATTGCCAGGGAATGAGGCATTTGAAAAACGAAGAAGAAAGTTTTGGAAAATTTGTTTTCAATTCATGTCTGGGAAATTTGATCTTGCTAGGGTGACTATTTTTCTAATTCTCTTTTAGGAAATTCCCTTATTATACAAACTTTTCATGAATAAATGAAAAAAAAAATGAAAAAAATCATATCATTGTCATGGATTGGCTATCTCTTTACACTTCGTGCTTATTCTGTTCATTTCTTCCCTTTAGGTGACAACGGAGCCGCCTCATTCATCCATTATTACACGATTAAGAGCTAGAATGGCTGATTAAGCTGAAATGCGTGATCGCATGTCCTCCGTGGAAGATCAACTCAAACAGTTAGCCACTTCCATGCAGCTTGTAACAGCTCAACTTCAATCCCTCCAAGCGAACCCAATTCCTCCACCTGCTCTCCCTGAGATAGTAGTCCCGAGGCAAGCAAATAGGGCCCAAATGAGTGATGATGAAATGCCCGAGCTGGAAGATGACATGGTTCCCAAGACAGATCAGGATGAGCGCGTTGCGAAGCTGGAAGAGAAAGTGAGACAGCTGCAGGAGTCTCAAAGCTCACTCCCGTTTGACCTCTCGGTCTATGAGAAGGTTAAAATGCCAAGCAAGTTCAAAATGCCGGAGTTCGAAAAGTATGACGGGACATCTTGTCCAAAGTCTCATTTGCAGATGTATCATGTGCGCATGGCCCAGCATGTAAAAAATGAGCCCCTTATGATCCAGTCGTTTCATGTAAGTTTGACCGGGCCCGCACTAAATTGGTACGTGATGAAGAACATAAACCTCCTCGAAACCTGGAACGAAGTGGCGGACGCATTCCTCAAACAGTACAAGTTCAACATGGACATCGCGCCTTCCCGAGAAGACCTAGAGCGGATGGAAAAGAAAAGGAGTGAGTCATTTAAAGAATATGCTGTGAGATGGAGAAACTTGGCGGCTCAAATTACTCCTGAGCCTACCAACAAGGAGTTAATGAAGTTGTTCGTGAAGATCCTTCCATATGAGTTCCGTAATCGAATGGCCAGTACGTATGTCGAGAGCTTCAATCAGCTTATTCCTGTAGGAGAACAAATCGAGATGGGGATAAGGGAATGATGGTTTTCTGAGTCATCTACTAAAAGATTCTTTGCCAAGAAAGATAAGGAAGTTGTTGAGGATGTGAATGTGACCTATAGCCCAGAAAGTGCTAATCGCACCCCGGCTATCCAAATGAATCAAAGGCAACAACAAATTGCTGGTCGTCAATCATTTGCCCAAGCATATAATACAAGGCAGTTCTCTTCTCTCCCTGGATCTCCATCTCAAGTGTTAGTGATTCTCCAAAAGAAAGGTTTGCTTTCTAGTGAACCGAAGCGTCCTAACCGCGAAAGCAATCGAGGTTACGACCCAATGAAGAAGTGTGACTACCATAGCGATGAATTGGGGCATTCAACTAATGAATGTTTCACCCTTAAGCACAAGATCCAAAATCTCTTGGACACGAAGGCTTTTTCGTTTCAAACTGCTCAGCCGAACATCCAAAAAAATCCGTTACCGGAGCATGAGGGTACGGTGAATGCTATCTTGGAACATGACGCCGGTCGAATCAAGAGCTTGAAGGTGCATATGATGGACATCCTGGGGCAGCCGAATAATGGATGGGGTGGCATGGACGAGTCGACACCCCAGGAGATGGAGAACCCAGATGATGTGCTGGAAGGGGTTACGAACTTGTTTGACGACCTCATCATAGGAGTTGTTGATGAAGGACCCCCGAAGAGATGGGCCTTGGCCCACAAGAGTAACTTTTTTTACTGCTTTTGCATATTCCCCTGCATGGGAATTTCTATTATTTTCTGAGAGATGTTTTCAATGATTAAGTGTGGCATTTTTCCATTCAATAAATGTAATTGATTGATGGATTTCAATGAAATTACAAATTTTAATTTGAGGGCATGATGAGGTATACCAAACCAGTCTGGTGATGATATCCAACCGATAAAAGAAAAGAAAATCCAAGGAGAATTCGAGGCCTGGGCTTCATCATGCTTTCTCGTGTCAAAATGTTAAAAAAAAATGCTTTTCCAAATGCTTTTCAAAAAAATTTTACTCTTTGTCTTTTTGACCCATCCACTTTTTGTTTTAGAGACAGTCTTGTAACATGTGGAGGTGTGGAAATGGTCCAATCCAATTCCAGAGCCTAAAGGCAAGTTCGCTCCGAACCACAGCGGCCCATATGTGGTAAAGAAGATATTCCTTGGCGGAGCCTTGATATTGGCAGAAATGGATGGTCGTGAGTTTTCCACTCCTGTTAATTCAAATGCTGTCAAGAAGTATTATCCATGATAGAATTTGCCATGTCATGTTTTGAACTGCAAGCATTTCAATGATCAATAAATTGCTTCAATGAGTTCAATTGTTCAAATTTATTGCAAATCTTACATTTTTTCCCTTGATGAATTGTGTGAGATAAATTGAATGTGTCAAATGGGATACTTTGGAATGATGAAAGGCAAGCCTTGTTCCATACACTGTTTCATACACTAACCCCCAGTGAGTTGTGTGAAAAATTCTATGCCCACAAGGAAGAGGGCTATCTCGCAAAAGGTACGTCAACCAAAGTGATGAGAGACATTCGTTTCTTTATCCCAAACACTACAGGTGATCCATTGCTCAACCCCTTTGAGCCCCATACACTTATGGAGATTTTTCAAAAATTATCCCTGTCAAGAATCATCCCACATTGGGACAAATTTGAAATGAATGGTAGGAATCTTCTTGCTCCCACTTGCATCAATCTTCGAATATTGCTTTTGCAGTGTAACTCGTACGGTAATTTGAAGTGCCTTAGGATGACGAAGATCAGTTCTTTCTTTATCTTATACACTTTTATCCATTGCATAGCCCACTTGAGCCTATGAATTTATTTCATATTAAACCCAGTTGGTGATCATCCCCCACACTGGGGCAAGGCAAAAAGAACCATTCAAGTAACATGGTTTAGAATGCTGCAAAGGATGGTTGTGCAAGTTCAAAAAAATAAGTGCAAAACAATGGGGCATGAAAAAGCAGTGTGCCTGGTAAGAGCAAGGCCAATGCCAGAAAAAAAAAATCAAATCAAACTCTTGGTATAGTAAGTTGTATCCCCATCAAGGTGGTACCAAAAACTCTCAAATGCTGTTGCAATCAATGGAGTTGTGAAAAAATCTTCGATAGTGGAGAAGGAAAGTGGTGGAAATGTCAAGATGATCACCAACTTTGACCCTCCCCTAAACACTTTTTGAGCCTAATGATCCTTTCATTTCTCAACCCATGAACCAAGCCTACGTTACATCCCTTGCAAAGTCTCTTATGATTAGGGCACTTGAATTAACCTAGGGGTTCACATGTTTTAAGCATCGCTCGAAGAAGTGCGAGCAAGATTATTTCTTTCTCATTTTGCAAGGTTCTTGACTTGTAAACCCAGAGATGATTACAGAATATCACTCATTCTTTCAAAAGCCTTGACTCAAAGACTCTCTTTTGTTAAGCCGTTGACCAGGCCCACATTACGGTCCTTGTTAAAGACCTCTCAGATTGGTAAGATCGTACCACTTGCGAGATTGCTCAGACCCTTGTTTGGGCATGACGATGGTGAGATAGAGTGATTGACAAAGTCCTGCATCAAAGGTCAGGATGAAATTGTCATTTTAATGAGGATGAGTGTAAAGTCCTTTCAGACCAAAAGATCCCTCATTTGACACATCCATGACACTCATGTGTTCAAATTGGAATTTTCTTTGGAGATACTTCCCAATGGAAATTAGGTGATGCAAAATTAATATGAACCTCCAATATATTGATGCATGTTTATGATTACAAATGCATGTTGCTTCTCCTATGACCATGTTTTGCAGGAGACGTATCTTCGAAGATCGGAGATGTTACCAGGTAAGTATATCTCTATCCATACCTTGAATATTTGTTATTGCACAGGTATTCCCTTTTAAGCATACCGACACTCAATTGAGTTGTCCCCCAAAGATTTTTCCTCCAGATTCAATCGATTAAGGCGACCAGAAGAATGGTTCGGGTCTGGTCGGATGATTTGTCGCAAGGCCGGGCGACCAGAAGAATGGTTCGAGTCCTAGCTAAGCAAAACCTTAGTCCAGGCGACCGTAGAATGGTACGGGTCCTAGACAACATTTATTGCTCTAAAAGGCGACCGTAGAATGGTACGGGTCCTGGAAAAGCAATTTCCTCATTCAGGTGACCGTAGAATGGTAAGGGTCCTGAAAAACATATCATCGTTTAGGCGATCGTAGAATGGTACGGGTCCTGAAAATGAATCCCAGTTTAGGCGACCGTAGAATGGTACGGGTCCTGAAAATGAATCCCAGTTTAGGCGACTGTAGAATGGTACGGGTCCTAGATAACCTCAGTTAAGACGACCGTAGAATGGTACAGGTCCTGGAAAATCTTTTTTCATTCAGGCGACCATAGAATGGTACGGGTCCTAGAAAATCATTTTTTTCGTTTAGGCGACCGTAGAATGGTACGGGTCCTGGGAAAGCAGTCACTTTGCGAAGTCATGTTACTATTCTAGGCGACCGTAGAATGGTACGGGTCCTGGGAAAGTAGTCTCTTTGCGAAGCCATGTTACTATTCTGGGCGACCGTAGAATGGTACGGGTCCTGGACATGTAACACCAATCTATCTTGAGTTACTCTACCATCCCCGAAGGTAAGTAATTCCACGTAAGTTCTTTTATCATTTGCATTAGCATTTCCATGCATCATATAAATTTCATTTCAAAATGGGACTCATCTTCCAAAAAAAAAAAAAAAAAAAGGAGTCACTCAAGTACATCTGCATGATTAACATTTAGGTCTCAACTTGTCTTTGAATGTAACCTCTACGAGCTCACCTTCAAAGAGGGGGCTGTTGACACATAATTTTGGAAAAATAAAATTGCATTTTGAACAAATAAAAGGAAAATAAAAATAAAAATGGGGAAGATTGATTTGATTAATTATGCATGGAAGTTTGAAATTCTGATGAGTATTCAGATTTTGATAAATGTAAAAACAATTGAAAAATCTGGCGAACAAAGGGCAAGGATTTTAATAAAATGGAAGCCAAACCCAAAATCGGTGAGGATAATGATCAGATTGACAAATCAAAAGGAAAGTATAAAAAATTATACTCATGAACTGTTTGCGAAAATCAAAACGAACCTGGATGCATTTTTTGGTAAATGAGTGAAAAACCGAAATGTAAATTTGCGATGGCAAATCGCGGCTGAAATTCTGTAATTCCCGCAATCAAGGAAGCACAACTTTCTAAAGATCAATAGAGGTTTTCACTATAAAAGGGCTACAGTTCGTGAGAAATGAAAGGGGAATTGGGAGAGGGATTCGAAATTTTGGAGAGAAAATTGGCGTGAAAAAAAAAGTCTTCGTCCATCCTAGGCAAAGAGAAAAAAAAAACTTTCCTTTTCTCTCTGACAAAAGTAGAAAAAGTCAACTAAAAGTTTGCAGAGAGGGAGTAGGAAAAGGAGACGTGAGGGGACGTGAGAGGAAAGAGAAAAAAAAATAAAAAAAGAAGAAAATCGGTCTTCTTCCTCACGAGCTCGCCTCCGCCGTTGCTGCTGGTACACACCCTCCGCGCCAGTGCTGGCGCCGGCTACCGCTGATCGGAGCCCCCGAAGCCCACTCGCCTCTGCGCCACCGCAAGCACTGTCGCCGTGCCTTGCCGCCGACGCAGCAAGCCTTCGACGCCGCTGCCGCGTGCCTCCGACGCCCACCGTCGCGCCTCTGCACCCGTGACCTGCTGCTGCCCAGTCGACACCGAAGCGCCGAAGCCCGCCGCTCCCGATCTCACCGCACCAGCAGCACCGGACGCCGTGCGCCCCGACGACCGCGCTCCCGCCCTCGCCGACGCCGCGCCGTTGCAACACCTCTGCTCCACCCGCGACGCCGCCCGTCGATCTCCGAGCTCCGCCGAGCCTCCGCACCGCCAACTCGCTCGTCCGCTGGCCTCCGCCACGCTGCGCCACCGGTCTCGCCGCTCCGTCCGCATTTCAACCCGACGCCCAAAACTTGCACTGCTCCCGCGCCAACGCGACACCAGCCGCCTCCGCGACCCACTCGCCTCTGCCCAACACTCAGCCGCCGCCGCGCTGCTGTCCCTGCCGCGACCCGACGCCACCGGAGCCTCCCCGCCGCTGCTCGCCGGAGTCCCTCGCCGGTAGCTACCCTTGCTGCTCTCGCTGGAGTCCGTTGCCGGCGAATCCCCCTCACCGGAGCAACCATCATTTTCGCCTGAAAAAAAAAAGAAAAAGAAAAAGAATCAATTTAGGTAGTTTTTTCTTCTATTTATTTATTTTATTTTCATTATTTTTGTTATTTTACTTTATCTTGTCCTTTTTAGTATAATTAGTCTTTAATATGTGATTGGGAATTTTAACCTATCACCTAATTCGCAACCACGCCAGGTTTTTTTATTTCATCTATAAGGCTTTAGATGAAATAATTAACCAAGTGGGAATAAAATTGATATTTTGATCTTTAAGGTTTAAGATCAACTTATCGATTTTACTAGCGAAATATCATCTCTTGATCTAAGTTATGCGTGATATTTTTTTTAGTAATTTTGGATGGTCTTGATTGTTTTATTTATCTTGAAATGTGTTCGAATTATAATATTGCATGTTTAGGGTTTACATACTTAAAATAGGAATCTTATTTCGAATCTTAAATAAAAAAAATTGAATCAATCAATTTAGGTTGCTAGATTTTTAGTTTGGATTGCATGTTTAATTATTTGACAATTATTAATTTCGAAATTAAACAAAAAACAACAAAAAAAAAAATCATCATACACATGTCATGTAGTGTCAAAGCATATTTTGCACGTCATTGCATATTAGGATTAAATTGCACTTAGTTCAATTCTAGATAATATTCCTTCTTAATTCGTTATAAGTTTATAATTTTTTTAGATATATTGCATTTTAGGATTATTCAGGTTAAGATAATGTTTTAGTTTAAATTAGGATTTGGCTCAACCTAATTCCTAATGCAAATTAAATAGAATCTTAATCTAGTTAAATAAATTTTCACATTTTTCCCTAATTCCGAATTTTCATAAAAAGAAAATACAAAAATATCTTAGAATAAATTAGTTTTATTCCCTAGGATAGATTGCATTTTAGGAAAAAGAAAAATATCATTGTGTATAATTAAAAATAGATTCATGAAATGCATGTCATTTAGATATTGTTGTTAGGTCCATTTAATTAGAAATTGCATGGCATTAGAATTAGGTCATTTAGTTAATATTGCATTGCATATTGCATGATTTTTATTAATTAAGTGAAAACAAAAAGGAAATTGCGTGTTAATTAGAAACCATATCCAGGGGTTGTCGATGTGGTTTTTTAACCTAACATTGCAGATGTTTTCGTTGCTTTGAGGTAAGTTTTTGCAATTTATTTATTGTTTATCCGGGTGTTAAATTGGTGGGTTGCACATCCGCATGATCACCTCACATGTTAGGAAAATATATTAAAATAAATCAGCTGCTTGCAAAAACATTTTGAAAATTAAAAAGAAATGGTACCGAAAGGGCATTAGAGAAATCTAGTGTAACCAAGTAAACTCCTCGTCTGCAGTTCGTAGGAAAGTAAAATAAATCTCCCTTTATTTTACTTAGGTGTCTAATTGACCTACCATAAACCGATTAATGGCGACTCTTAGTTAATAACTCCTTGCATGTTTAAAAATTTAAACTTAAGTCGCGATTTGGTATGGGCTTGGGAGAGCCGTAAGTTTAAAAACTTAGTAGTCCATTAACCTAGTTTTAGGTGGTGCACTCGAAAAATAGGTCGCGACAGGACACATTATATATTAAATGATTTTTTTAATTAATTTGATTCAAATTCATAAATAAATAAACAATATAAAAAGAGCTTATAATGAATTTACACTAATAATATTGATATATCTATTCATAGGAAATTCGAAAGACATATTCATAGTTAATGCGTATCCATATTTGGGAATATGTTTCTAACTTTAATAAAAATTATCTATGAACAAAATATTAGAATCAACTTATTTATATAAATCTATGATCTTTTATAATGACCAAAATTTATCATTATATAATATTCAGTATTTTAATTTTTTGAAATTACTTTTTAGCCCTACTTATTTATTTCTCTAAAAAAAAACCCCACCGCCCAATTTTCTCCCATGTTCTCCCCCCAAAATATTTCCATCCCACCTTTCTCTCTCCACAACCCCACCACAAAAACCTCCCCCAACACAAAACAAAAACCGCCAGCCCCCAAAAGTATTTCCTTCTTGCGTTTCTCTCTCCACCACACCACCAAACCCCCCCCCCCCCAAAACACTTCTGCCCCTGGTTTCTTTCCTCGTTTGTTCCCCTCCCTTGGTTGCTTCTATTGCGAAAAGCGAGCGATCAAAAAATAAAATAGATAGGAGAATAAAATAAATCGGACATCAAATTTACGTAGTTTTCACTATAGATTAAGCGATACACAGAGATTATACACTTGAGTCACTCTCAGTGTTTCCCAAGCCCCAATTACACTCACTAGCGCGTGCAGTGTTTAGTCTTGAAATTCCTCAAGAGTTAATCTCTCAATCTCACAAAGGAATTACATGCAAATCTTACCTCAAGATTAAATCGGCTACAAACACTAATCTTTCGTGGATGTAATTCACGGACAAGAACAACAAAGAAAACTTCCTCCCAAGCACTCGACGACGAGATGGCGCTTCAAGACCACTTTTTCATGATCAACCCTTTGCCACCCACGACCACAAGTCTATATACCATAAGTGAGACCCTTATTCTTTTGCCGACCACAAGTTTAAAATGTACAAGTGAGACCCTTATTCTTTTTCCTATCTTGCTTGACATGCACGTTAATCCCAAGATGCAGATCAAAGTCAACACCAAACTTTCTTATTTTGTTGTTATCTTGAACGATTTTAACCAAAACATATCTCTGTACATTTTAAACAAAATCCAAGTCCAAGTGAAAGTTGGACTTTCCTATTTCAACGGCCAAACTCTCCAATGCAGATTCGGAATTTTGGGGAGTTGATATTTGGATCTTCTTTGCTTGAATTTGAACGTTTGCAAAATATCCAATTCGGAATATTCAAAACTTTCATATTGGGCTCAAACTCAAGACATATTTTAATAGCCTCATCGCAATTGCTCACCTTCTCGCCTTTGGCCCTCCCTCCTTTGTAGCCACAGCCTTGCCTCTAGTCCTCCATCGCGGCATCGCAGTCACGACTCTCCTCTCGCAGCCTTGCCGTCACTCGCGGACTCGCCCCCGCTCCCTTGCCCTTACCTCCACCCTCCGTCACCTTCTTTAACAATTTTCTCTCCCTTCGCACTTGCAGACCCACCCTGGAAACCACCATGCCTCTCGCAATTTCGGACACGCATGTCAGAAAGAGCTGACTGCGTGTTGGATTCATCGACATGTGTTGACCACGTGTTGGAGTGTGTTCGAGCGTGTCGGACACGTGTTGGGATGTCCGACACGACACGGAAGCTCCTAGGACGTGTCCATGCTTCATAGATTATAAGACTGGCTATTGGGGTTCTCGTTGCTTGACTTTTTTTATTCATATAAGGCCCATATTTACTTCCAAAGTTTGGACATGTGGCCTAAGCAACTTGGCCATTTGAAAAAGAACTATAAATGTTCTGATTTCTCTCTCTCAGGCCTACCTTTCCAAAATTCGTTTTATCTAAAGTAATCTGTGTTATATGCCCCCTCTTTTAGTATGTGATGCAAGACTTAAGCGTTCTGCTTTTGTGACCCTTTCTCTTTCAGTGTATTGGGAATAATGTAGTGTCCTATGTACCTTCTTGTCTTTAGGGTTCATCTTGACAGAATCATGTTTTGTTGTTATCTCCCACCCCAATGTGCATTATCTATTTGAGATGCACTGGATGAGTAGATGAGATCAAGTTGTCCCACCATATCTTTGCTTCCTGCCTTATCCTACTTTCTTATGCTTTGTTTTTCCGAAGTTGCTTGCCTTTCTTTGAGCATTATTATTACATATAGTTAAGGGAATACCTTCACCAGTTTCT
Organism: Eucalyptus viminalis; assembly: GCA_014182385.1. Lineage (NCBI taxonomy): Eukaryota > Viridiplantae > Streptophyta > Magnoliopsida > Myrtales > Myrtaceae > Eucalyptus > Eucalyptus viminalis. The sequence continues at coordinate 1,766,765 of CM024526.1, forward strand.
AACATGGCAAATATTAGAAAGATAGTATATAACTTAAGCTGCCAAACAAACAATAAACAGCGATGGAGTGCCAGACACTTAGAGTGCCAAAATTTGGCACGGAGGGACACTTAAGTGCTAAAAGTTAGGAAAGTAACACTTAAGTAGGGGTGAGCACGGTTCCCGGGTAGAATCGGGAACCGGAGAACCACACCGGAGGGTCCGGTTTGGTTCCCGGTTCTAACGAGACCGGTTCTGGTTCCCGGTTCCCTTTTCCTGGGAACCGGCGTTCCCGGTTCTAGTTCCGGTTCCTGTAGGAACCGGAACCGGTCAAAATTAAAAAAAAAAAAAAACCATAATCACTTCCCCCACGTGATTTCTCCTGCCAGTTCTTCCCCCCTCCCCCTTTTTTTTTTCTCTCTCTTTCTTTTCTCCTCTTTTTCCTCCTCACGTCACTTCCTGCCCCCCAACTTTTTTCTTTTCTTCTCTCTCTCTCTTCTCTTTCCCCCTCTCTCAGCCGAAACCCCACCCCTTCTTCTTCTCCTCTTCTTCTTCTTCTTCTTCTTCTTCTTCCTCTTATGGCTGCTACTTCACCCACCGCCACACAGCCGCCCCACGCCCTACTCACCACCATCTCTTGGCCACCGAACATCCACCACCCACTGCTCGTCCGACGAGCTGTCTCGCTGTTGAGCCCGACGAGTTATCGCGTCATCCGCGCCGCCCCTCGCCGCCATGAGCCACCACCGTCGTCCCCAAGCCACCGTCACCATCTCTTGCCGCTGTTCGCTCGGCTGTTCGGGCCGTCGTTGCTCCGAACTGCCATCGCCAGAACCGAGCTCTTCCCCCCTTGGCCGTGGGTTGAGTTGCGACTGCCGCCGTCTTCGCCGAGCCGTTGGTGCCACCGTTGGTGCCGTGAGACTTGTCTCTTCGTCACTATTGCCGCATGCTCGCCGTCATCGGACCTCCCTCAACACCGCCGTTGGATGCGTTACCCCTCGCTCGCCTCGCCGCTCAGCCGCTTGCCGTTGACGCTGCCGTTGGACGCCGCTCGTCCCCCCGGTGGAGGCTGCTTGCTCGCCCAGCCGCCCCGACACAGCTCGCCGCTTGCCTGGCCGCCCAATCAGCCTTAACTCCACACCTCTTCGCCTCCGCCCCGATGAAACTGCTCCGCTACGGGCTACGATCGGCAGCGAAGCCGAAGGAGGAGAAGCAAGAGGTGTCGGTGGTGAACTCTTCTTCCTCTCAGAGGTTGGTTTTGCCTCGACCTCATCTCCTTTGCTTGTTTGCGGCTTTGACGGTTTTTATGTTCCTCAGCCAGTAGTTTAGGGTTTCCGTGTGTACGTGTGAGTGAGTGATTTTCGTGAATCGGACCAAGTCGAGCGCATGTTTGTCATGTGCGAAGATCAAGCTATCGTTTACTTTTGCTTATTTCGGTTAGGATGTACAATTTGTGTCGGTTTGTGCAAGGGCACAGAGAATTTGATCTTTGAGTTACCTCGTTTGCAAATGGAGTGCTGGATGTGTATGCCATGGCATGTTCTGGAATTGCTCTTGTGCATGTCGCACCCCCATTATGAATTTAGTTGTCTAAGGTGTGTTCTGGAATTGCTCTTCTGTATTGGCAGGTATTGAAAATTGAGGGCTAACTATTGAATTATTTCTGCTTCCGGATATTTGCGCCCAATACGAAAATGAAAAAAAAAAAAAAAGAACCTGTTGGAACCGGAACCGATCCCGGAACCTGTGACGGGTAGGTTCCAGGTTCTTGGTTCTGACGGGTAGGTTCCGAGTTCCAAAAATTGAGGAACCTGTACCCGAGGGTAGGTTCCAGGTTTCAGACGGAACTGAACCGGAACCGGGAACCGCTCACCCCTACACTTAAGTGTCAAAATCGGAGCAAAATGGATCACTTAAGTGCCAACGGCAAGAAAATCCAGCCAAAATGCTGACGTAGCGATTTTTCGGCGAGGTAAGTGGAAAACGACATCATTTTGCATGCTGACGTGGTTAGACAAATGCAAAACTGACGTTTTACTGCTAACATGGTAAATAATTGATATAAAAATTAATTAAATTAAATTTAAAATTATATTTATTTAAAAATTATTTAAAAAAAGAAAAACGCAAGGGAGTGGGATCTAGGTGAGGGCCGCAACCCTTGCCACTGGTCGGCCGGGGTCGTCAGCCCTTGACCAGGGCCGAGCGACCTTGGCCGACTCTCCCCCACCGTTGCCAGCCCTTCTCAATGACGGCAGGGAGACAGCGGTGGCGAGGGCTTAGCCCTCAGCCGTCTTCTTCCTCCTTCTTCTTTTGCTTCTTCTTCTTCTTCTTCTTCTTCTTCTTTTTAAAATTTTATAAATAATAAATATTTTAAATCTATTTATTTATTATTTTTTATAATTTAATTTAATTAATTTTTATATTAAAATTAAAATTCAAGCCAAAACAATGTCGTTTTTTTGTTTTTTTGCCGAGTTAGCTTTCCAGCGAGCCACGTAAGCAAAAAAAAATAATAAAAAATTGTCACGTAGGATTTCCAGTAGAATTCGCCGGAAGTGGCACTTAAGTGTCCCACTTTTCAAAAAAAGTAGCACTTAAGTGTTACTTTTCAAACTTTTGGCACTTAAGTGTCATTCGTGCCAAGTTTTAGCACTTGGGGTGTATTTCTTCCAACAACGATAACTTAGGACACACTTGGGGCTGATCTTTGCAAACTTAGAGGCTAGAATGAGTAGCGACCATGTGCTTGTGCTGGAAATTGGTGATCCATTTTTAACAAAATCTGAAAACTACTTGATTAATAATGAAAAAGAAGGCTTAAGATCGTTGGAACAAGCTAGACAATTACTCGTCAAAGTTGAAGCCAACTACATGGGCAAAAGAAAGTCTCTAGAAGAAAAAAGATGCAGACTCCAAGTTGAACTTGAAGACTCCATGAAGAAGTATCTAACAAAATCCTAGAACAAGTTAGAGAAGTCTACGTGCATGGGAAATCTTGAAAATAAGTCAACAATTGTTACACCCCGAACCCAGGGCATGCGCACATCTCTCGATAGTCGACTGAAAATGTGATGTCCCAAGATGCATCGCCGACCCATTCGTTTTATGCACATGCGGAAGCAAATTAAATAAATCTCGACCAACAACAAACATAGGGATAGTCAACACTAGGAATAATTTCCCCAAAAACAACGATTTCCTTTTCAATTGATTAACCCTAGGAAGTTTAATACTTACAAGCCTTACACTGGCAACTTCCAACCGACCCTCTCAAAAACCTTCAAGGATCAGGGTCATCATAAACATCGCTAACGACAGGGCCAGCCAAAAGGTGTTGCATCTCGTGCCCACCACATCCACACTCAGCAGATCTCCATGCTACGGCCCTGAAAAAGGTTAGCTTACGACGAGGTGAGATAAAATCTCAGCAAGTCAAAATCCTAAACCCCGATTAGAACGCAAATTCGCCTTGAAGGCGGTCCTAAGTACACACCATACAGAACTTACCTCGCCTCGGTGCATACCTGCACATTAGCTCAACATATATACCATCATCAGTGCAACAAGCATAGTTTAATAACTGGAACACATGTTTCACTCTTCAAACAATCACATGGGTCCCGATTATAAGGCTAAACCGTTATGACACGTCCTATACCGTGCCACACAATATTGTCTGTAGCTATTACAACCATTCATGCGTGCTCCAGTTATTACGACCAATTGGCCATGGCCAACTCGACAGTTGGCGGTCATTCGGCATAACCAAGCATCGTCCCGCTCCGTCGAGCACGGCATCATCCCGCATATTCATTCGCATCAGGATGATATTCCACACAGGAGCATCAGCCTGGCCTCCACTGCGACTGGCATCTGTTGACGTGAGGCATCCGAACTTAATCAAGCATTGTCCCGCATATTCATATGCATCAAGACGGGTTCATTACCCCGCATCTTCATACGCATCAGGGTATTATGTGATCATATGAGCACACCCTCAATCAACCCATTTCTTATCTTCCTCATTAGCCAAGAATACCAAAAAATTCATTCAATCCCTTTTTCTTTTGTTCAAAATCTTTCAAAATAAATTCGTACGGGGTCACGTATTTGAAATTAACTCGCCAAACTTTGCACGCATCTAGTATAAAACCTCATCGTTTTATTGAGCACATAAAATCTAGCGTCCAAACCCGACGCCTCATTTATTTTCTATTTTCTTTTCCAACCACCCATTTTTGGAACTAAACTTTAGTATCCCTTTTTTTTGTTCAAAACTTTTAGAAATAAATTCGTAGGTGCTCACGTACTCAAAATTAATCCATCAAACTTTGCACGCACCTAGTTTAAAACCTCATTGTTTTATTGAGCAAATAAGTTTTGGTGTCTGGACTCGACACCTCATTGTTTTTCCAATTAAAAGCCCATACGGCCATCTTTTGCATTACCAATAAACAATCAACATAGAACAACCATTAATAGATTATCACGCATAAGTTATAAGCATGCCAAAATTCAACCACATCACCAAATGTATTGTCAAGCAAGCACTACACCAAGAACAACAACAAAACCACAACCAGTCATAACCAGCAGAAACCGGGTCCACTCATACGTTTCCAAGTTTAAATCCATAAACCTAACCAAACAAGTTCGGAAAATTCTTAAATTTGAATATGTTATAAATGACACATAAAATAAAACTTTTTATTAAGACACCTTGACCCAAATATTTCTATATTAAGAGCAATAAATCGCCCAAACCGTTGTCAAAACTGTGTCTGTGTCCAAAAATTCTGTTTTTCAAAATCAGTTTGGTTTAAGGTCCAAAACTTGTCCGTTTGATCTGAAATTTGACTATGTTAAACTAGAAGATGTAATAAATAACTTTAGTGAAGAAAATCTGACTCTAAGAGTTGATAAAAATCCTTTGAACACCAAAAGGTCACTGTTTCTAGCACAGTCTGAGATTCTGTTTTGCAAATGACGAGACTGAAATCTTATTCTTTTAAATCCCTAAAATCTTGAGTAAAATATGTCATAGTTGAAGATGTATAGAACATTTTTCAAGAAGGAAACAACCTCAAAATCGCAACACATTTCCATTCACGAAAATAAGAAACGGAGAGAGTCCAGTAAACTGATCCGAATTTAAGCTAATCCATCTTAACTAACACTAATCCTTCTTAGCACTAATCATTATTACCACTTATATAACCATGCTAATTAATACTAATTCAACCCCCTAAGCACAAATAACAACCTAATCAAGGATTAGGGAGTTAACTCACCAGATTAGTGCGGCGGCGGGTTCACGGCGACAGCGACGTGAAGGCGGTGGAGACCTGAGCCTACCACGTCTCCAACGAAGGCTCACGGCGGAGGAAAAAAGCCCTACAAGGCTCGGCCAAGAGAGCTGGTTTGGTTCTGTTTTGAGTTGGTCTCGGTTGGCTTTGTGGGTTGGTGGCGGTGCTGGAAGCGAGATGGGTGGCTAGCGGTTGCTGCTGGTTGAAGGATGTGTGGCCGGTGAAGTGGTGGTGGCAGAATGGTGAGTTCGCTGGGCGCTGGAGTTGGTGAAGTGCGGTTGCTGTTGGTGTGAGGAGTGGCAGCGGTGGGTGAAAGATAGTGGTGAGCTGGGCTGGTTGGATTGCTGGCATGAAGGGCTGTTGGTGTAGAAGTGGGTGGACGTGGGGGAATGGGGGCTGTTGACGTGAAGAGGGGAGGGGAATTGAGGCGCGAGGGAAGGGAAATGAAAGGGAGATGAGAAGAAGATGGGAATGGCAGAGATGGTCTGCTGTAGCTGGACTTCACGCGTGAAATGGAGGGGGAATTGGAGAGAGGGAAGAGAGAGAGAGAGAAGGGGGAAAGAAGGTCAATGCCTTAACCAATGAGAAGCCTAATGAAATATCTAAATCATCATTGTCTAAGCCCTAAAGTCTTCTTGCCACTAAAGTCCATTGCTCCTCCAATGAAAATTTAGCTTCAATTCCACCAAATTAATCCATTTTGGCAGCCAAATAACACACTTAAAGAGCCCATCCGAATTTCACTTTCATTTTCCAATTTGTCCGAAATTCGATTTTTCCGCAAAATTCCGGACTCGAAAAAATTTCTCTGAAAGATGAAACGACATCCTAAAAATAAATCGTGACACGCTCGAATGTTTGATTCCGAAAACGAATTCAATTTTGTGGTTAAAATCGATCGAACGCGATTTTAGTACAACCTAACCTGTCGGGTAGCTTTTAGGGATTTTAGCGCGTTTGACTCATGGTTGATAATTTTTTATCCATGTTTGTGCATCTCCGGCTCATAGATGACTTTTGGTTGTCGTAAAAATCGCAAGGTTTCAATTACGTGTCCTGAGTGCACTATCGTTAGAAAATCGGGTTATAGTCGTTCGACATGAATAGCACAATCATGTGGAATCACCCGCAATTCAATTACGTGTTTCCGTCGAATCAACCTATATCCAATCACTTATCGATTATAACAATGTCGTATTGACCATTGCCGATTATTACGATCGAGCGATTGATTTTTGATCGAATTCTCTAGTTTGCCGCGTTTATATCCCTTAACGGCTTTACCTAATAGATTAGTTAACTCGTGAGGGGCCCTACTTAGAGTAAAATGACCATAAGCGCGTCGATGAAATGCCCATTTCATATTATTGAGATAGGGTCGAAAATTCAGGATGTCACAATAATGGCTGCTTAACCATGAAGAAAGAAGGGTCAAGAACGTGGACAGTTGAACTTCTAGTTAGAAATATGCTGTTTGTCTAAGTCGGTGCAAGAGAAGAAGATTTCTTAGTCAAAACAAATGTTAAAGCAAATGTCTAGCTATCTAGGGCGATGACTAAGTCGGTTGTAATTGCCTATAAATAGGCTTATAGTTCATCATTTGAGAGTGTGTGGAGTGAGCCCTCCACTGCGAGAGGTCTTAGACCTCCACCATGACTCGTGTGGGAGTGAGCACCAATACTTCCATCAAACTATTTTGTTCAACTAATGAAACTAATTTTCCATATCCCTGATCTATGTCCTTCAATTACCCTAGTTTGTTCCTTGTCCATTATCTACAAACTATATCATACACGAATAAAAAACTATCATCAATACCAAAATCATACTTCCGCATGCACACGTCCAAATTTTCAACATGGTATTAGAGCTAGATTCACCTAGATTCGTAACTGAGCCAGGTGTAAGGGACCAAGATAATAGAGCTAGGCATACTCGGATGGGGTTTTGGGCATTTGTCCTCACCATCCTCAACTAAAAAGGCCCGAGCCCGAGTGAGAGCCAAGAGCCAAAGCCGGAGCTAGAGCTAGAGCCTACAGGAACTAGAGCCAGAGCCTGAGCTAACAATTACAACTAAGAGCATTTTGATGGCTCGAGACATATGGGGCATCGTTGAAGAAAAGACACGCACATTCAAAGGCAGGTGCAAGTGTTTTGACAAAAAGATGCAAGAAGATCGTGGAACAAAGATGACATAAAAGGCATGAGACAAATTACAAGAGAAATTTCAAAGTACGTCCGAGACTCTATGGTACAATGTCCGAAGTATCCCGAAAATGGATCAAGGGGGAGTGTTGGAAATTGGTGATCCATTTTCAATAAAATCTGGAAACTACTTAATTAATAATGAAGAAAAGAAGACTCAAGATCGTTGGAACAAGCTAGACAATTACTCATCAAAGTATCAAACAAAATCCTAGAACAAGCTAGAGAAGTCTACGTGCATGGGAAATCTTGAAAATAAGTCAACAATTGCTGCTTAACCATGAAGAAAGAAGGGTCAAGAATGTGGACTGTTGAACTTCCAGCTAGAAATATGCTGTCTGTCTAAGTCGGTGCAAGAGAAGAAGAAGCCAAGTTGAAGACGGTTTCTTCGTCAAAACAAATGTCAAAGCAAATGTCTAGCTGTTTAGGGCGATGACTAAGTCGGTTGTAATTGCCTATAAATAGGCTTATAGTTCATAATTTGAAAGTGTGTGGGGTGAGCCCTTCACCGTGAGAGGTCTTAGACCTTCACCATGACTCGTGTGGGGAGTGAGCACCAATAGCTCCATCAAATTATTTTGTTCAAACTATTTTTCCATATCCCATGACCTATGTCCTTTAATTATCCTAGTTTGTCCTTTGCCCATCATTTACAAACTATATCATACACTTGCACACATCACAAAGCAAAAACTATCATCAATACCAAAACCATGCTTCCGCACGCACACATCCAAATTTTTAACAGTTTGGAGGCAAGTACCAGGTGTTTTTGAGCTTTAGAGGACCAAACTCTTGCCATGGATTCACCAATTGCCTCTACCATGGCTTCGTGGATGTCGGGTTCTGTGTTTTTAGAGACAACGATGAACTCCAAGCTGGCAGAAAAATGAAAGAAAACGTCCCTGTGCGATAGAGAACTGCATCATTTACATAGCTTCTAGTCATTGATGCCTCTGCGAGCTCACAGTCATGGTGCACCGAACTACTAAATTGGAGGGGTTGAAAGGGTTTCTTCCCGTTTTCTATGGTGTGGAACTCGAGGATGTCGAATTTAAAACTCCATTTTACCGTGATGCCACATTGAAATTGGAGCAAGAGCAGAAGTTGAGTATTGTCAAGGTTGAGGCTTATCAAAGGCTCTTCAAGAAGTCGATGAAGTGAAGAGATGGAACTTGATAAAGGATGAAGGGTAAGCTCCTCACTTTTTTTATTTTTCGTAAACATGTTCTTGATAAGAAGCTTTACCTAACCGTCGAAAAAAATTGTAGTGATCAAGGTTTCTATTGAGTAGTATCTGTGAAATTTTCGTGTTTTGCTTAGTTTATGCTGTTTTAACATTTTTTTTTTTTAATCCCTGGTCTTTTACTTGGAAAAGGAATGGTAAAAAAGTGAGTAAAAACATGAATGAATGTATTATGATCTTTTCCCACTAAAACTGGTCTGCAATTAATTGTGACAGCTAAGGAGGACTAATCAAACTGGTTGTCGGGGTGGTTTTGAAAAAGCTGAATACAATACACAAGTTTGTGACTGAACATTTAGTCGGAATGGACGGCAGAGTGCCAGATATGAGAAAGTTATTAGATGTTGAACAAGTGGTTTCTGGCTGGTTGTAGCTCATGGAATGGAAGGCATAGGAAAAACTACTCTTGCCAAGCTCGTCTTCAATCATGTATTGTCTCACTTTGGAATGTGCAGTAGTTTCCTTGAAGATATCCAAGAAAAGTCATCAAAAATATGGAGGATTAATCAAGTTGCAAAAAAAGGTTATCGTAGGATATTGTAAATCTTCTGCCGTGAACAACATTGATGATGTTAATTCTGGAGAGCAGAAATTTGGAGAAACACTCCACAAAAGAAGGTCCTCATTGTTCTCAATGATGTAGACAAGAGTGAAGAAGTTAGTCAGCAGGTGTACCTCGTGGTTTAGGTTCTAGAGCTATTATTACAACTAGAAATAAAAATGTTTTGCATTACAAAGAATTAATGTATGATGTTCTAGATTATGAAATGGAGGAAATAAATTTCAATCATGGATTGCGGCTTTTCAGCAGGCATGCCTTCAAGGGAGACACTCCTTTAGATGACTAACACATACTTTCAAGGGACATTGCCTCCATGACTGTAAGACTTCCTTTGGCTCTTGAAGTGTTAGGTGTGTTCCTTTGTCAGAAAAGGAAGGAGATATCAAAAGAGAAGACAAATATAGTAAAGTTCTTTACGAGGTTGTCGCAGGAAAGTTGGAGATCAGTTTGATGCCTTAAGTACGGACTAACGACAAATGTTTTTCTTCATATTGCTTGCTTTTTCATCGGTAAGAACCAGAATGAGGCAATTCACGAGTAGAAGAATTTTGCATTTTCTCCAAGAATGGGTTATTGATGTTCTTGAGACCGTGTCCTTAATAAAGGTTCGAATGACGAGGTGTTCGGGATGCATGATCAACTAAGAGATCTTGGAAGGGAACGTCCATCAAAAAGCTTTAACAAATCCTGGAAATAAAAGCAAAGCGACAACTATCAACACGTATTCTCATTTTTACCAAGTACCTTTCTTTTGAGGTGTTTCTACTTCTGTGTGAAATGTGATTGTTATACAGAGAAGGGGAACTCCAACTCACTCATTAGTTTTATTGTCACATAGGAAACGAAAATGTTCAAGCACTCCATTCACTCAATTTGGACAATTAAGGTTCCTCAAATTGGACAAAAGAACTCGTGTTGGGGACTTCACCAATTGACTTTCGAACTTAAGATGGATTTCTCGGGCTTTTCCTCAACTGGATTTTAGGGTGGTCAATAAGCATTAAAGAATGTAGTCGTTTTCAAACTTTTTTTTTTTTTAGTCCTGTCTCATCTTCTAGTATGTTCTTATTATTTTTCCTTTAGTTATATGATCCTTTTATACTTGATATTTCACTTCCGCATTACTTTATTCTGTTTTTGCAGATGGCAAGTTCTGACGCTGAAAAACTGTTCTTGTCACGCCCCGATCCTCAGTCACGTGCCCATCCTTCATCTTTGGTCGATTTTAAAATGCGATATCCTAGGACTACGTATCGTCGATCCTTTCATTTTCAATAACACATGCGGAAGCAATTATGAATCTCCAGACAATAAAGCAATGTGATAGAAAAGCAGGGCCATAATTTTCATACTGAAATTCACAACCACACTTTTATACAAGCACCTCATAGTATATAATACAATACTATTCACAGGGGTCTGACCTAACACTTATCCACATATAATCAAGGTCTACCAAAACAGGATAGAATCTCAGTCACCATCTGGGTCGTACTCAGGATCCTCCTTTGGATCATCTTCTTCTTCTTCTTAATCTTCCTCCTTCTCAAATTTCACATCAGGGTTCTCCTCCTCAGGCTCCTCATCAGGGTCCTGAAATGGTTATACAATAACCATTGAGACTACGTCTTAGCAAGTTCTACCCCCTAAGACTCGATTAGTAAATCAATACACATTAGGCTGCCTAAGCACAACACGAGTCAGAGGACTTACCTTAGCCTCAGTTCCACCCTGCAAATCAGCGTTATTTACAGATGCCTTTCTTGGTCGGCTCATCTCATTTAATCATTGAGTCACATTAAATCCACGCTTAGATCGAATCATCGATCAATCGACCTAGTCGATTACATGTCATCTTGACCCCTTTCTTGGTCGGCTCATCTCATTTACTCAAGTTCACTGCTGAATTACGGCTCAGCGAGCACGGCCTACACAATCATCTTGAATACTCAATCCCAACACTGAATTACAGCTCAGCGAGCACGACCTACTAAAACTTTGGCGATAATGCTGAATTATGGCTCAGCGGGCACGGCTTACTAATTCTTCGGCGGTTAATACTAAATTACGGCTTAGCGGGCACAACCAATTTAAAGTTCGGTGGTAATGTTGAATTATGGCTCAGTGTGCACAACCTGGATTAGGTGGTAACCTACGGTCTAATGGACATAATCATACTTTGATGGTAATGCTGAATTACGGCTCAGCGAGCACAACCGATTCCAAATCCGGTGGTTTCCATGCCCTATTCCACACTCTCACACACCATCATACATCATTTCATCTTTCAATAGTCTTCTTAATGCGACTAATAACCCTCACACAATTAATTACTCTCGGCCAAGGACTGTGTGCTTCACACTTAGAATCCTCAATCAAAATAATAATTGGCATATTTCCCTCGTAGTAACGATACCCGATAAAAGTTTATCGTGTGTGGGTACACGGCTGGTCTTAGCCAAAATATAATATTTTTCTTTCCATAGCTCCCACATTTTCTGTAGTCCACTCAGATATTTTTGGCATTATCAATCGATGCCCAGTTATTTTTCAATTAATAACCAAAGATTATTCAATTAAAGAATAATTCTCAATTTCACAAATAATTCAATTCAAAGACAAAATAAAGCTCAATTAAATAAACGGACTGCGCCACGACAATCAGCATAAAATTTCGATCGCCGACTATTCCAACCTAATTTCCAAAAAATAACTAAATAATTAATTAATTTCGAAAATTAATAATTAAATACTAAAAATCCAATTTAAACTCGTAATGCCTAATTGAAGCCCAATATGTGACATCCCGAAATTTCGGAAAAAGAAATTATCGAATGAAAAATCGGAGATTGGAAGAAAAAATGATAACAATATTATTATTATTTTTCTCTCTCTCTCCTCATTCCCTCTCCTTCCCCCAACGTCAGCCCCACTCCCCACGTATCTCTCTCTCACATTTTCTTTCCCCCTCTTTCCACGCAATTTCCTCCCCCTCTCTTTTCTTCTCTCTCTCCCACTTTTCCACCCCCTCACTCACGCCAACCCCTCTGCAGCAATTTCCCCTCAACTTCCCCCCTTTATTTTATTGTTTCTCTCTCCTCTTCCCCCTTTCCTCCCTCTCGACAACCCCCCTCCTCTCTTCCTTTTCTCTTTCTCTCTTGAGTTTCTTTTCTGCTTTTGCTTCCAAAACAGCACCGTGTGCTGCTGTTTTTGCCCCAAGCTACCCACCATCTTGCACCATGGCCGTGGGCCATCACTGTCCGCAAGCTAGCATCCACCGCCGAAGAGCCGCACCACCCATCCGCGAGCCGTCGGCCCGCCGTTCTTGCCAAATCAGAAACCACCTCCACCGAGACCCACTTTTTCCGAGCGCCTCCGTGAAATTTTAGTAGTAACCGTGCGTAGCCCTCGCCACCGTTGTCGCGCTCATGTCGTCGGAAGGTGAGTTTAGCTCCTAATCCTTTGATTAGTGCCTAAACTTGCTTAGGAGGTTGATTAGGTTTAAGATTGGTTTAGGTTGACTTAAATAGAGACTAGTGATGATCTATAATGTTTATTAGTATTAGAATGGGTTAATATTAGTCAAATTAGGGAGATTTGCATCGTTGGGGATGATTTGGGTGAAAACAGAAGTTGTTCGTCAGAACTGGTTCTTGGACGTCTTCTGTTTGCAATTTTTGTAGATTGAAATTGGTCTCGAATCTGAAGCCGACGTCTTCTATAGAAATGTCTTAAACATCCTAAGCTACAATATATATTTTTCTCAAGATATTTAGGGACTTAGAAGCAGGAGATATTAGCTCCGTCATTTTTTAACAGAACTGCAATTTTCGCTGGAACTGGTGACCTTTTAGGATTCTAGGGATTTTTATCGAGTCTTGGAGTTCGAATTTTAAAATTGTTTCTTCACAAAAGTTTTTTTTCACCTCATTTAGTTTAACATACTCAAATTTCAAATCAAACAGACGTGTTTAAGACCTCGAACCAAACTGATTTTTGAAAACTGACTTTTTGAGAACGGACCTGATTTTGGCGCTGGATTGAGTGAGTTATTGGGGCCGAATCTAGAAGAATCTGGGTCTTGGTGTCTCCATGAAAAATATTTTTTTACGTGTCCTTTGTCACATATTTAAATTTGGGAATTTTCTGAGCTCTATTGGTTAGGTTTTTGGATTTAAACTTGGAGACGTGCGAAGGCCCAGTTTCTGTAAATTAGGACTGATTTTAATTTGGTGATGGTTCTTGATGTTTTGCTTGCTTTAATTAGTGTTTTTAATGACTTGTGGATTTAATTTATTAGTTACTTAATTATGGAATTTCACTGTTCATGATGCACTGTTCACGAGTTACTGTTCACGCGCACTGTTCATGTGCGCTGTTCACCCGTGAATGAAAAGTGATCTAATTTCATGTGTATTGATTTTATGAAGTGAATGGATGTATAAATGCATGGGCATCCGCGAGAATTGGGTGATATTTTGTGCAATAGTATGGAAATTGGAAACTATTGGTATTTAATTAGAATACCAGGTGTCAGGTTTTGGACGCCGAAAGTGTTTTTAAATAACAATACCAAATTGTGGGATTTTAAAAGAGATGACACAAATTTCTGGTTTCGATCTGACTGTGTCCCCACACACGATTATTTTACAATGCATTTTTAATATGAAGAAAATAGGCCGGGATCACTATTTTAATTGAGGTATTTAAATGCAATGCACGGTATCCTGGGCCGAAATTGAATGAATGCATGAATGATATGAGATGCCGTCACGAGCCTTTGGGGCCGGACGATGCTCCTTCGGGAATGCCCCAAGTCAACGGATGCCAGTCGCAGTGGATGCTAGGCCAATGCTCCTTCAAGAATGCCCCACGTCAACGGATGCCGGTCGCAGTGGAGGCTGGACCGATACTCCTATATGGAATGCCGTCTAGATGTAGACGTTGCCGTGCTCGATGGTGCGAGACGATGCCCGGTTTTGCCGGAAGACTGTTATCTGTTGCATTGACTGGAATCCATGTGATTGATCGATTTGTGCTGTGTGCCACACTAATGTGCAAGAACGCCTGAGAACATGGCATCTTTAGTTCTAGTCATGCATGAGTTGAGCACACTGTGTATGGCATGCACGCATAGACCGATAACGCATTTCACACATTCTTCTGTTGTACTGAGAACAAAGCCTTGAGGGGTGGCCTGACTGGGATGGTGGTTCGTCCGCGCTAGTGCGGGGCCCAAAGAGAACAATACTGGGCTAGGATGAGGGATGGCGGTGCATCCGCGCCTCTACCCCAGACAACGCGTTTGTGTGGCAATGACCAGGTGAGATCGCTTGTAACGCGATTCGTATGTGATTGATGAATTGCGTCATCTAATGGCCATGTGCATTGCGTGTATTGTGCTGAGTTATGATGTGCAGGGTATGGCATACCAGGTAAGGTTGCATGCGAACCGACTATTGATTGTTAATTGTTAATCTTTGGTTTGTTTGTGGGATGGTTCTGAAGAGATACCCCGAGTTGAGTTGGTGTACTAATCGGGGGACTAGGGGAAGAACTCGCTGAGATTTACATCTCACTAGTTATTGAATAACCATTTTCAGGTCCCTAGTGTGAAGAACCCGGAGCTTGAAGCGGAAGGGTCAGGAGTTTGTGAGATAGACATTCTGTATAAGCTTGAGGTGTTTATGAAAGTGTATTTGATTTGAAACTGGTTGTCCTACTTTTCTATCCAATGTTTGTTGTTGTTAGGGGATTAATTAATTCGCTTCCGCATGCGCAATAAAATGAAAAGGGTCGGCGACGAAACCTGGGAATGTCGCAAAATTCTATCGACCACCGAGGGGTATGTGCGCGCTCGAGGTTCGGGGCGTGACACAATAAGGGTCGGGAAAAATCTCGAGATGCATTCAATAAATAATAGTACGTCTCTACTTGCTAATTGCACAATTCAATTATCTAACATGCATCATAATTATCTAATAATCACTAATCTACTCTAATTTAACCACCTAATTGCACTTAATTAAATCTAATCAATCCTTAAGCATAATTAGCAAACTAAGAAAGCATTAGTGAGCAAAACTCATTTGTTAAAAGCGAAGATTGCTCCACCGCGACGGCGGCGTGACGGCGGCCGAACTTGAGCTCGCGACGACACCGACGGGCTTGGACCGGGCCTAAAGGCCTTGCAAGCCCATAGCAAATGCTGGGCTTAGATTGAATGAGCTTGCTGAAAATGGACTAAACCAAGCAGGCTTTACTGGGCTGAATTGATGGCTTCTCAAGCTTATCCACGAAGAAGCTGGGCCCGTAAAATTCGCTGGGCTGAAGACTGCTGGAGATTGGGCTGCTGCAGGCTTCGGCGAGTCATTTGTGCAGAGTCCACGAAATGATCGAGCACAGACGGAAGGAGTTGCTGTCTTCGTTGCTGGCAGAAGAGGTTGGCTGCGGGCGAAGGAAATGAAAGAATCGGTGGAGGCTTCAATGTGGAGAGGGATCAGTGGAGTGAGGTCAATCGTTGGACTTCAACGTAGAAGGAAGTTGACCCCGCAATTGAAGACATGGGCGTGCAAAGCAGTGTGGGCTTCGGTGGAAGAGAGGCGTGAGGTGGATGGAGGACGTGGGGCATGCGTGACTTCGGTAGGTATTGGGTGGTGAAAGGAAGAGGGCACGCAGCCGAGATTGAAGGAGAACGGGCTGGTAGACTTCGAAGGAAAATTGAAAGTGAAGCAAAAGCAAGACTTGGCTGTGAGAGGAGGAACTCAGCGCACGAAGGAGAGAGGAAAGCAGCTGGCATGCGTGAGGAGGAAGCTGCCGAAGGACGGAAGAAAGTCAACAATCCATATCCATTCGATTAAGGCCTTGTCTCCCCCCCTAGGCTTGCATAAATATCACCATGTTCCCCTATATTACTTTCGCCCAATAATACCACAAAATAAACCACCAATTATCCAATTTTGAAGCCAAAGTTGCTGTCATGCCTTATTCCGAATTCTTCAATTTAATGTCCAAATTTGATGTAGAAAAAGCCCACATAATTTTACAAGTGCCCCTCATCAAATATCGGCTTGCAAAGTCCAAATTTCCTTTAATTTGGTCCGTCTGAATTTCCGCTAATTTTCCGCAACGTCCGAAACGATTTTCCATAAAAATCTCGGAATCTCTGAAAAATCTTCTGAGACTGAGTCGACATTCCAAGAATAGATCGTGATATGACAAAACTTTCAATTTCTGAAATCGGACTTAAATTCACAGTTAATTTCCACTTGACGCGTTTTTAGCGTGACCTAGGCTACCGGGTAGTTTTCAGAGATTTTTAATGCAAATGACTGTGGTCGATTTTCTTTGAGCCACAATGAACCCACTTGACACATTGATCACTCTCGATTGTCGTGAAAATCTCGATAATTCAAATACGACCATAGGGTACGAAAGCAATAAGAAAATCAGTCTAGTGTCAGCCGACGAGAATTTTCCAATTTAGTGGTGTCACCCACAGTTAGCCACACATCTCGCCGAACCGACCTATCTCTGATCTTAAGTCGATTTATATCTGTGCCGTAATGACCTCTAAAGATGGACACGGTCGAGAAGCCGATTCTTGGTCGAATTCTCAAGTCTATTTGCCTTAAAATTCTTAATGGCTTTCCTTGATAGTCTAGTTATCTCGAGAGTGATCAGCTCTGAGAACAACCCTATAGGCGCGTCAATGAAATGCCCAATTTATCCAGTAGAAAATAGGATTGAAAATCTAGGATATCACAATTTCGGCATAACTAAAACTTCAGACTTAAGTATTGAAAGTTGCTCCCAAGTTTGATGGAAATTGACTCTGGAAAACTGAAGTGCTTGACTGACTTGAGAATTGAAAGTTTCAGGCGTCTTAAAGAGTTGCCTGAAGAAATTTGAGGGCTGATGAATCTTAATTACTTCTCTTTAAAGGGATGTTTTATGGAGAAGAAACTCCTCGACTAATTTGGTAAGTTAGCATCATTGAACAAAGTTTGATGCATTCAACATGGTGATCCGTTGCTTATCGGATTCTATTAGTGGACTAAACTGTTTTGTCAAGTCTCAGCATAGCACACGCCAATCACCAAACTTCGAACTCTATTGAAGGGCTGGTGAAGCTGGAGTACTAGTCTTTCTTTCACTAACTTTAGGATACTTTCTAGTTCCATCAGAAAGTTAAAATCATTCTGTGTGTTGGAACTGTCAATACTTGGAAACCGATGGGAGTTTCCTAGTAATATTGGAATGCTGGAATATTTGGAGGAGCTACATGTCTATAGTTGTCCTGTGTTAGAGGTCGAAATCCCTGCTGAACTCCGGACATGGTCCTTGTTGAGAATCCTAAATTTATCTCGTACAGGAACTATCAGTTTTCCAAGTACAATGAATCTGCTTCCTCACCTTGAAAAAATGAACTTAGAATAGCGTGAGATTGAAGAGTCGCCAGAGCTTCCCAGAGTTTGGGTGCGTTTGGATTCAGCTTTGGAAGGAGCTTTGGCCATCAAAAGCCCCTTGGGCCAAAATAAAGTGTTTGGGAAAAAACTTTCCAAGTATCTTCAAGGTAAAGCCAACATTTTGAAGGCCGAAAGCCCAAGGCTGCCTCGGGGGTGCCTTGAGCTTTTCGGCATTCTCGGCATGCTGGGGCCTCATTAAAGAAAAAAATTATTTTGCCATTTTTGCCCTCATCAAATTTATTAAATTCCAAGTTTGACCCTTTTGAAAACCCTAGATTATCGCCGCTTGCCTCTTCGGTGTCGCTTCTCTCACGTTCATTTCTCTCTTCACTTCTCAGGGACTGAACGGAATAGAGAGGTTCAAGTGCGAGAGAGAGCGTGGCGGAGAGAGTGAGACTCGAGAGCGAGAAGGAGTTCTCTAGCGGATCGGCCTTGCCCGGACCCTCTCCGACGACCTCTGGCCGACGCCCTCAAGCACACGATCTTTCGCTCCCCAAATCTCCGCGCCGACGGTGAGTTTCTTTACTTGTTTCAAAGACACCAAAAGGTGGCAGACCGTCGCCCGATTTCTCACGAGCTGGCCCGCTTGCGCTGTCTCTGAGTCGGGTAGGGAACTCCGCGATTAGATGGTCGTTTTCTTGAATCCCTGTTAATCCGCGCTGTTTTGATCCAAGCAAAGCCGAGACTCGATCTCCTTAAGCACATACACTTGCTGGGTTTAAGCTGTCTCGCCGCCCGCCGCCTCCTCCTCCCGTAAGTCCCGATCGGTTCCAAGCAAAGCTTTTGACTTCATTCGCCGTTGTGAAGTTGTGATTTGCATTTTCTCACGTGTTCCGTCTATGCTGCCGTTAGATAACGAGAAGAACGAAGCGGATGTTCAATCAGACTTGAGGGATTTGAGCATAGCTCCTGTCAGTAGCCTCTCGATTTCGCCTCTCTCCAAGGTATTTTCATCTCTCCGTGGCTTGTTTTACCATTCGTGTCAGGATTGCGTGAGTAGAGAGAGAACATGTTCTGCAGGTTGTGTTTTGCAGGTTTTTTTTTGCTCTTCTTGCATCGCAACCTTTTTCCATGTTTGATTATGATTTTCGTTGTTCCGTAAATAAGCTGTGTAGTGCTATTTTTGTTTGGGGAATTTGATGGTGGGGATCTATTGGATTAGGGAGTTGAAAATCATGAAAGCTGTCAAAGAGATTGGATTGCAGGCATAATGTTTTGTTAGCCTACATCGTGGATAGTTTTTAGTGTTTCGGAAATAGAAATGATTGTTCATCTTCACTTGCCAAATGGAGCTGTGAGTTTTTGCCGGCCCTCTTCTTTGTCCTGTATCAGTCTATACTGGTTTATCTATTGAGTTCCTTAAAATGTCATTGTTTGGCCCGACCACGTTGTGACCATATTTTGCAAAATCTTGGATGGGTGTTGGACGGCAATGATGCCTGGATATGGTAGCTGATGATGGAAGTTGTGCCTTTTCTGGTTGTGATTATTAAGCGCATCGTGATATCATGAATGGTACTTTCGATGTTGTGCTTGATTGAGGATATTACTGCTCAAGTAATACCAAGTTTTTAATTGAGATGGAAGAGTGTAAATTGTCCCTGCATCAATGGTCTGCACTTCGAAATTTTGCGGTTACTTTTGCAGTTCTTTCTGGATTTAACGAACTGGAGAAAGCGCTTGAATTTTTGAATCTTGGGAGAGATTAAGCAAAACATAATCTGAATTTTGAGAGGGTGAACATCAGGCTGGGAGGTCAATTGCTTGAGATATATTAGTGCTTTGTGCAGGTGACTCTCAGGACAGTGATGGTATAGGTTGTTGTCTTCTGAGTGTTGCCTTTCTACAGATTTTCACATAACTGCTGCAGACAAGTGGTTCAGCGAAAATTCTCATTGACTCTGCTTGTTTCAGAGTTTCCCTCGGAGTTCTGTCTTAAGCAGGGGAACATAACTCTTTTCTTGAATTACCTAAAATCGAATAACCAAATAATGCAGTTTTAATTTTTATGTCATGCGAATGCCCGCAACTTAATTGTTCAAGTTATATGAGAATAAATAGTATTTTGTAATTTATTGTATTTAAGTGACCTACTTCTACATAAAATTCAGGTGGTTCCCATTCCCACATTGCCGAATTTTCCACTTCTCTCGGTGTTTATTATTCTAAATTAAATAATTTTTCAGCTTAGAAATTTCACTTCAAACAATACATTGATTAATTCGTGAGCTTTGCTGAGGTTGACTCTTGTGATTTGTTTATATTCTTTCTTCTTCAGAATTTCAACAAGGTCCCGCCCCTACAGGCTATCGAGGTATTCAATCGTGCTCATTCATCGCTGCGATCGGAAATTGAGCGAGCTTTTGGTGTATTGAAAAAGAAGTGGAAGATCCTAAAGTATATGCCGAGTTTCCCCTTTGAAAAGCAAGTACAAATTGTTATAGCAGCAATGACGTTGCATAATTATATACGACGAAACGCCATCAATGATAGACACTTTGCAAGAGCAGATTTGGATCCCAATTATGGATATTCAGTTGACCTTCATAATACAAATGAGGGGGCCGGTACTTCAAATGACAATTTATTTTCTGACATGGCGCATATACGCGATCAAATAGCAATGAGTTTAGTAAATACTTGAGGATGTTTGTAATTTTTAATGAAAACCTATTTATTTATTTGATGCATATGTAATGGTGTTTATTATAATGAAATGACTATTTCTTTTTGTTAATATATCTCTTTTATATATACATCTTAGTGCAAAATATATATATATATATATATATATATATATATATATATATATATATATATATATATCATTGAATTTGTTAATATATCTCTTTTATATATACATCTCAGTGTAAAAATATAATGAAAAAATGTCATTGAATTTGTTAATATATCTCTTTTATATATACATCTCAATGCAAAAATATAATAAAAAATAGTCACTGAATTTATTAATATATATATCTCAGTGCAAAAATATATATAAAAAAATTCATTGCATTTGTTAATATATCTCTTTTATATATATATCTCTCTTAGTACAAAAATATAAATAAAAAATCATTATTTTTGTTGTTCAATTTTTAAAAATAAAAAAATAAAAACTTAAATTAGTCATGCTAAAGGACTTTTTCAATTATGTGTTTACCAAACAGCATTTTCCCAAAGTTGCTTCTCAAGGCGCTTTTCAACTAGTTACAAAAAGCTGTTTTGATTTCACCAAAACCCTTTACACCAAAGCGTGCAGATTTCTTAAAGCGCTTTTCCCAAAAGCTTTCCCAAACGCACCCTTTGATGTACTTACAATTCGAATCTACTTTGTAGCAGTTGGATCCTAATCTCTCAAATCTGACAAATTTGGTGGAATTGATTCAACATGCTAGCACTGGTAATACAAAGGATCAAAGTTGGTGCAGACTTGTGACCTATGGTGGAATGGGAGATTGTCTAAACTGAAAGAAATTGAGTCGTGCCTAAGGAAAATCACTGTGCACCCAGTTAGGCTCGCTTTCTCTTCTAAACACTAACTTTTTCTGTACTAGACCTTCAATCCTGCACACAACTCCATCTTTTCTGGTGGATTCAAATCTTGATAAAGTCAACCCACCAAGATCAACCTTGTCCAGCTTGAAAATTTTTGAAAATATGTCAGCTTTAGAGCTCTCTCCTTCTGGAATGAAAGCGATACAACTGGAGGGACTTCCAAGTTGGAGAAGTTTGGTCATGTGGTGTGAACTGGAGAGATCACCCATTTGATCAAGCTTAAAGAAACTGGGAGTATTGGAAGTGAGCTGGTGCTCAAAGCTGGTTGAAATTCAATTTACTGGCAGCTTGCTGGAATCACTGAAGAGATTAGCAATCTATGGCGGCAAGTCTTTAGAATGGTTAGCTTCTCTCTTGGAACTACAGCCATCGAGTGAGTCAATTGATTGTGGGCTGAGAATATTCCTTATATCGAGCGTCTTAAAGAATCCAAAGAGAAGTTTTCCAAGTGCCAAAGGCTACCCGGCATCCAAGTCGTCTGCAAGTTGGAATCGTTGGAAAAGTTCTCTCTATAGGTGCCACTCTGTGGAACGATTAGTTGATATTGCCAAAAATTGAAGAGGCTGAGGCATATCAAAATCAACCGGTGCTATAGGGCCTTGATCAGTTAGAGGTTTTGGACAGGATGGAATTTGATGAGTGTAGATCATTGGAAAGGTTGACGGATATCCCGAGTGCAAAAGGTTGCCAGATGGGTGTTTAATATGTATTTTCAGGTCATATTCGGATCGAGTATCTGTTCAGGTCAGAACAACCCTTCATGTTTTAGTTCGGCTTAGGAATCATGGAAACCCGACCCAACCCATTGACACCACAGTGTGCACAAAGCGAACATATTCTGCAGAGAGATATGCAGTGAGAGATTGGAGAGACCAGCGAGAGGAGTGATACTGACGAGTCGATCTTCTTCCCAGAGAATCTTGAACGAGGACGATGTGTTGGCTGAGAAGGTAGTTTTGTCGTCCCTCTTTGTTCTTTTTAGATCCAAATCACTGGGCAAAATTTGAAATTGGGAAACTAATCTTTTTCGCTCTGGCCTTGATGCGAATCTCGGTTTTAGATGGATTTTTCGTGCAGCTTGCGGGGTAATCTGATTTTGTTCATTGTACTGCATCTGGGAAGGTGAATGCTGATAGTGCATGGAAATCCACTGCAGCAATTGATTTAGGGCCTGAGTGTTTAACTTCTGCTGTCACTTTTGCGTTACTCCCTGTGCATCCCTTATCTTGATTGTAGAGGTATTTTCTGAATTGTCTGTTCTTGTCTTTGCATTCATATTGTATCAGTGCGACCTTGCAAGGATAAACATTTTCTTTTTCAATTTCGACATAGTTTTTCCATCTTGAGGTACAAAACTTTTTCAACTTCGACTGCATAACTTTGTGGTAAATCGATCCTTTCCAGTAGTTTTAGCTTTACCGCGGTGAATTGAGCAACTTTCTCAAGGGCGAGAATATAATCATGTAACTCGCTAAATGAAATTAAGAACAATTAATTAGACCGGTTGTTTGATAAAAATTTAATGAATCTAGTTGTTGATAAAACATCATACTTGGAGAGGAAAGTGAAGCTGCAAGAAATCTGTAGCGATGGAAATTGATTTTTATTGTTGTGTCTATTATGATAATTTTTTCTATCTTGTTCTGACCAGACACCGCTTATTTGCTTCGCTTTTATATCTTTGATGCAATCTTCATCCATTGGGTATACGAGTCACTATATTTGCACGGGCATCCGTTATTTTATCAGCACAGGGATTACATGCAAACCAAAATCACAAGTATAAAATTGCACGTCGTGCTAAATCGTGCATTTATTATTCTATAGCTATCGAAAGATAACTTCCCACATAAAATACGATAAAAAATATACAACGATTTTATTCGTAAAACATATAAGAAACATGAATTGAGTGAATTAATAGCATCGTACAGAATGGTAGAATTCACTAATGAAGGCTTGGGATTTAGAAAATTAATGATTCACCATCGTGATAGTGAATTGTCACTCTCTGAAAATATGATACGGGCCCCATTCAGGTCTGTAAAACAAACCAAAATGAATCATCAACAGCCAAACAAAGGTTAGAAGCTCTCCACCTTTGCTTAGCACCTGCGCATGTGCCTCTCCCTTAATATGACCTGCTGCATATGACACCATCTCAACCCACACTCCGGCCATCACCTTCCACTTCCCTTCCCCAACCTCTCCTAATTCTTGGGCCAAATCGATCGCCAAGTTGAGCGAGCGATTCTCATATCCTTGAGGGTTTCTTTTGACTTCATGTGAAAGAATTGCCTCACATAAGCTCTTCACATTCTTGGTATGGAAGTTGTCATGTAGAATCTGCAACATACCTGCCAATCTGATTTGGGCAATGCCGGCCACAGCAGAAACCAGATTAGACTGATTGAGTAAAAGATACAACATATAATCAGAGAGAATCTTGCTGAATTCCCTTTCGTCATTTTTGAGTGGGGGATCCTCTTTGTTATACCAGATTTCGGTAGCCAGATGCCACACTATAATACTCTCATAGTAACTAGTAGTGGTGACACTGAACATAATAATAGCAAACCGGGATATTCTGGGGAAATTCATTATCTATAGCCTCATGTATACTCTCCGTGTCAGAATCATCGGGGCTACGATGATCAGCCTTACTCTGGAGAGTCCTGAGAAACCAATCACCTCTAGCCTCAAATGTCTCCTTCGTCCTGTTTTTATCCCACGCCCCCTCCGCATCAATTGTGTAGATGGATTTACGTCTCACTTCCCTAAAGATAAAAATCCATAACTTCAAAATAAATGGATTCATTGACACGTACCTCGTATTCACAATCACCGATCTTTTTCCATCCATTTTCATCGGACCACAGCCTCCAGCGATTGAAATAACAGCTTGATGGAAACAAGAGATGGTCTTCTCAGCCATATAAAATGGAAAGCTGCATATAGTAGAAAAGGCGATGTTTCCCCAGTGCCAGTCGCGCTCATACATCTTTCTTGGACTCTTCTTGAAACTTTCGGATAAAAGGTTGCAAGCATAAATAGATTCTGACCACCTTCGAAATAATAATGGAGTATCTAAGACCGCATAAGTAACCTCGTTGTTAGGCTCTGCTTCACATTTGGCGAATCGGGCTTTCCGGAGGTCATCTGCGGCGGATACCAGGTGGTAGAGAAATGAATTTAGTTTAGATGATCCTGTTTTTGGCCACTGGATTTTGGCAATAGTCCAGTCAGAGAAAACGAGCATGAGCACAGCTAGCACATCAAGAGCAATCCCTCCAAAAAGAAGTAAATATGTAATTTTCACATCGAGTTCAGGAAGCTGATGCTTTTTCAAGCGATTGAACAAGACGAAAGCTATCACAACGTCAATGAAGGCTATGAAGCGGAAAACGTAGCTCCACTTGGAACGTATTGTCAATGCTTTTGTGTGGAGCACCTTATAAATGAAATGGAGTTCGACTGATATTACACTCAACGCATCCACCGCAGACACTTTGTGGAAATATTGTGTGCTTATTTCACGTTGTCTATATGTGAAGATGAGATCTGTGAGGAAAACTTTAGAGATTTGAAAGAAGTAATAAGCATGTTTCACTACAATGCTCTCGGCAAGCTTTGCTTCTTCGTCACCATGAGAATATCCATCCAAAGGATTAAGGAGTTCGACAGCAAACTCGTCACCTTCATCATCAAGAGACTCTTGCTGTGAGAGCATCCATTCCCTAAGCCTTGGGAGGCTTGAGAGATTAAGTGCCAATGTCCTCTCCACATTTTTTATGACCCCGGCAAGAAAAACCAGCATTGTTGGGAACACCAGCGACTTGTCGCTGGGAAATATCTGCACAAAGGCATAGATGACGGCACTGACTTGGAACATGAGATTGAGCAAGTGCCGTCGCCAAAGAGAACTGTCCTCCAAAGAAAATGCAGTGATAGTGTCTGGACCGCCAAGATGTAACAAGAGAAATGAGGCCCAAAATGCTCGAAGTGCTCTATCTACTTCAGCTACATGAGCGGATGAGTTGCCTTGGTTGTGAGAGATGAGCCCGATCCCAAATGCAGCTATCCAATCAGCCATCAAATACGCCAGCCACAAGAGGAAAATGATGTGTTTATTTGCTGTTTTCTTTCTAAGGGGTGCAAACAGAATGAGAAAGATTTGAAGGAAGAGGCTAAGTATGACGAAGCTTCGGATGTTCCATTTGCTCCATAGATACAAAATGGAGCTAAATGCCATTTTTTGTTTAGGTTGAATTTTATTGATCCTCTCTAATATAACTTCGAGGACAACATATATAGGACGAATAATGACAAATACATTGAGATGATCCCTTGCTTGTTTGTGAGAAATAAGTACATATTCAAAAACCCAATGAGAGAAAAGAATCATGAACCGATCATTCAGCTAATAAACACGAGCAATATATCTCATACATTAAATGGCAAAAGAAATGCATCTCTTGCATGAATGATGATGCTTGTTGCTTTGTGTTGGGTTGATGTTTTATCATCAAAATAGTCTTATCAATTTTATTTGGACATCCACTTGTAATTATTTGGGTTTCAAATTATGAAACTTCAATAGTCATGATTAGTTTATTGAATTCTTTAGTGATACCACATCTAAGAAGGTCAATTGATATTATTGATCAATAAGATACTATCTAACAAGTCATATGTGTGTGCTTGAATAAGATGAGTAGGATATCCTCTATATTAGGAAAATTAAATCCTCTTCATCTAACTTAAAATTGAGAACTTATCCGGCCGAATTTATAATTATGTGTGGGTTACGTTCAGTGGAGGTAATCATGCTAGTTGCATCCCCTCACCTTTTCGAGTATCAAAAGCTTAAAGAATAAGATGGTTCAAATTTATAGCAGCACACATGTTACTCTCTTCCACATGTCCACTGATCAAGAACTAACAAAATCACATTGCACCCAACAAATTGGCTGAATAGTTATACGATTAATTAATATATGATATAGTCATATCCAGTAATGATTGTAATTTGATAATTCTTGAATTCGTGTACGTGATATTTTCCCTATATTTGGAAGCATTACAGGGGAGGAAAATACAAAGGAAATATCC
This sequence comes from Eucalyptus viminalis, assembly GCA_014182385.1. Lineage (NCBI taxonomy): Eukaryota > Viridiplantae > Streptophyta > Magnoliopsida > Myrtales > Myrtaceae > Eucalyptus > Eucalyptus viminalis. The sequence goes on from CM024526.1 coordinate 1,793,207, forward strand.
ACTAATATAATATTATAGTCTTAAAATTTTCACCTTTTTCCCCTCCATTTTCCTAATCACTCAAAGATAGAACTAATTAATTTCACTGTCTATATTTCAATAAAAAATTTATGATCCCGCTGCAAACCATGTGCAATGATTTCGATAGAAGTAGGGAAAAGTGGTGCGTCGTTTCATGGCTGGAGCAGAACTTCGAGCTGCCCGTGCCTGCATAGCTGAAAGTCCTCAAACAGAATCACTCGATCTCCCCTTCGGCAAGAAAAGAATAAGTATAGAGGTTAAGGGGTGCATGACAACCATTATGCTCCAAAAATAGTTTCTACTCTAATTTGATAACGACACAAAATTTCTACTCTAAAAATAGAAATTCGTTTGATAACGACACAAAATTTCTTCCTTTCGGATGGTGGTGGACCGGCGATCAGCAGGGATGGATGGTCGGCGACGGCGAGCGACCGGCAACCGGCGACGGTGGCGACGGGGCCGGCGGCCGGTGATTGGCGATCGGAGGGCGGCGGCGACAGCCGGCGATGGCCGGCGGGTGGCGGCGACGGCTAACAGGTGGCGGCGACGGCCGGCGGGCAGGGGTGGTGGCCGGCGGCCAGTGGCGGCGACCGGCAGTGGCGGCGGCAAGCAACCGACGGACGGTGGTCAGCGGCAACGAATGAAAGACCGATTGACGAATGATGAGAAGAATTTTTATTTCTGATTTCTATTCCATAAATAGATAAATAGAAAATTTTAGCTTCTGATTTCTCTTCCAAACCTATTTCTGGAATAGAAATCTATTCAAAAAATAGAAAAACTGAATAGGTTTATCAAACGGATTTCTCTTCCAGAAACAGGTTTGGAACAGAAATTTTGGGTTATCATGCACCCCCTAAGAAGTTCAAGATGCCAAGTTTCACGTGAAGATACGTCAAAAGTAAAGTTCAAGCATAAACAAAGGGAAAGGACAATAAAAGCTAGACCTGTTACAACAACATTTCTCACAGCCTCCGTAAGTTTTCATTGATAAGCAACTAGTAATGAAAAGAAGGAATATGCTCTTAGTATAAACGCAGAACACGCGTGGAAGCAAAACAGTGCATAGTATAAAGGCCAGGCCCACCATGGCCTCAACAGCCATGGCCGAAGGTCGCCATGGCCTTGCCACCTGCCGGTGAGGCCACCTTCGCTCGGGACAAGGCCGTGGCGAGGGTGGGTGAGGTCTGGCAAGGGCCGTGACTCTTGCCGGAGCCTTGCCAACCATTGAGGGGAAAAATAAGCCAAAAGTGGGAGGAGAGAAAAAAGAAAAGGTTAAAAAAAATAATAATAAAAAATTCAAAAAAATAGAATATTATTAAAAAATTGTCATGTGAACGTCGGTAGGTTAAATTTGGCCGGATGGACTAAGGGCGCGTTTGGTAACGATTCTGTTCCCGAAAACAGATTCTGATAAAAAATAATTCTTTTTAATTATGTTCCCAAGAACAATTTTTGAGCAAAAGAACGCGTTTGATAACTGTACACAATTTCTGATTCTGGAATAGAAAAAGCACAAAAATGCGTTTGGTAATTACATAAAATTTCTCTTCCAATTCTAAAATTTTATCAAATTATAGAAATTCTATTAATTAATTATATTTATACTAAGTAATAAACATATTAACTAATCAAATTTTAATTGAATAGTAAATAATAAACTATAGTATAAACTATAAATATAAATACTAAATAATAAATTAAAATAAATTAAATATGTATTCTATAAATAGCAAAATTTCAATTCATACTTCAAATCATTTTTTTATTTTTTAAAATAATTTTAATAATTTTTTTTCCTTTTTTTTTTTTTTTTTTCCTTTCTTCCTCCCCTTCTTCTTCTTCTTCTTCTTCTTCTTCTTCAAGGTGGCCGATCGCCAGCCTTGGGACGACCGACGACCTCATCGGAGCGTCGCCGGCCCTCGGTGAGGCTCGCCTGGCCATCGGTGGGGCTGGGCAAGCCTCGCAGGTAGTTGGGCTTGCCTTTGGCAAGCTCGCCAAACCTTGCCCTGACCTGGCGAGCCTCTAGTGAGCTCGCTGGACCGGTTGCCAGCAACCGGCGGCGGATGGCAACCACGGCGGTGGCGGTAGATGAAGAAGAAGAAAAGGGAAGAAGAAGAAGAAGAAGAAGAAGAAGAAGAAAATGGCTTGATTCTTAGATTTGTTCTCGGGAACAAGAATCAACATTTTCTTTTATTCTTGATTTTGTTCCAAATCTACTTCCGGGAACAAAAAAAGAGAAATTTGTTCCTAGAAACAAAATTTTTACCAAACATGGTTCTGTTCCAAAACTACTCTCGGGAACAAAGAATCAGAATCATGGCCTATTTGGATAGTTACCAAATAGGCCCTAAATTAGCATAATTGTAAAAAGTTTAGAACTGAATTGGCAAAAAAAGTTTAGGATTGAATTGACATAATTGCAATAGATTTAGAACATTTTTGGTAATTTTCCTACAAAACGACACTAGGAAGAAAGTGAAGAATAAACTGGACGATTGACAGAACGTGCTGCAGTTAGGGGTTAGCATGTCCAGAACTCTTACTTGAACAATCCGAGAGTATAAGGCTCTAGTACGCGTCGCGTCGAACACTCAATTTTTGAGCAATGACTACTGGTTTTAAGGAAAATTCAATTTCATATAACATCAAAGAGACACGAGCAATTCATATCTGATCATAAAGCTGCTAAATACGGGGAGGATCAAAGAGAGAGAGGGCCATGCAGAAATAAAGGTATAAGATAAAATAACATTAGGATGAGTGAAATATTTTAATCGTAATATTTGAACTTAAGTGAAATTTATTTGTGTTAAGTGAAATTTGTTCATTCAATCAGGTAAGCTCTATTGCAAATTATAAATATCTATGTAAATATTATAGAATCTTCAGGAGAGAAGGGAGAAAAAATCAATAAAGACTACATCTTTACTCAATTGGTTTTTTTTTTATTCACGAAATATTAAAAAATATCCATAATATTTAATAATATCTCTAACAATATTCTACAACAAGGAAATCTCTTATCTTCATAAATATACTTCATCACTCTCCCCTCAAGTTGAGCATGTAGCTTGCATATGATTGGTAAAACTTCCTTTGAAAGTTTGTGATCAAATGCTGTGTAATCGGACCTTGCACTAAACAAATTGGATTTGACAAGCACTAAAGCAACGCATGCTTAGAAAGTTGACATATCTTTCTCATACAATTTTGATAGAATTGTGTGGAAAAGCTTGAATTGCGGCAAACTAAGCTGCATCACCCTACAGTACTCATCTTTGGCCACTTGATGAAGGTGTGCTTGACTCCGGCGCTCACAGCTCCCTAGATACTTGATGACACCACCCTATGACGCTCATCTTTGGTTGTTCAATGAAGGTGTGCTTGACTTCGGTGCTCACAGCTACCTAGATATTTGACAACGACTTCACTCGTCGATGTTGGTTGTAATTAGAAGAGAATACTACAACAAACAACATTCACAGTAGTGTTGTTGAGTGCTGACAACATCATGAAGTTATTGAAGATGAGACGACTAAAGACAGCTTAAAGAAAGAAAAAGGTAAGGTTTGATTTAATTCCTTTTCTCTCGGTGGCTCTGATATCATGTAAATATTATAGGATCTTCAAGAGAGAGGGAGAGAGAATCAATAAAGACTACCTCTTTACTCAATTGATTTTTTTTTTTTGAATCACGAAATATCAAATAATATCCCTAATATCCAATAATATTTCTAACGATTTTCTAATAAGGAAAATTCATAATCTCCATTAATATACTTCATCAATCTACTTACTAATTGGATGTCATATTATTTTTGTTATTTACCATCTTATTTTGATTGTAAATCAAATGGATGTCTTTGACTTTATTAACATAATTTGTTTTCAATATAAGTTACATAAGTGTTTGAAACAAAAGTTATATGATTCAGGAATAATTTTAAAGATTGTGCTTATTTGAACTTCACTAGAGATAATAGTTTGTGGATGATCAATAAGCTAAAGCTTGTTGTTGAATCTGTACACGCAATGACATTTGTGAAGTCAATTGGGATGTGGCAAGGACAAACAAAAGTATTCTCTAAATTTCGACTTTAAATTTCGTCATTAACTACCTAACTTTGTGATAAATTGGTCCTTTTTTGGTATTTTTGGCTTGACCACCTTGATAAATTGAGCAACTTCCTTGAGGGTCATAAATCATGTAACTCGTAAATAGAAAAAGCTTTAACATTGCACCCTTAAGAATAACCAATTAACTGCCTGTCCAATAGAAATCAATGAATCTGGTTGCTGATAAAACCAAGATACTTGGAAAGGAGAGGAAAGCTAGCCTTTTGGCAAACCTGAAAGAAATCTGTAATGATTGAAATTGATTCTCCTGTAATCAATTAGAAGAATTGTGATCATTTTTTTCTTTATCTTGTTTTGCTTCGCTTGGATATCTTAACGGATTTTTCTCCCCTCGTGCGATTTCCACCGTATTCTCACAGCCATCCATTATTTTATTGGCATAAGGATTAAAATTGCATATTGTAACAAAGCGTGTATTAATTATTCTATAGTTAACAATGGAATGTTCGTTGTTTTTTTTAAGGGGTGCAAACATAATAAAAAAGACCTAAAGCGTGAGACTCAATATGACAAAGTCTAGGATGTTCTATTTATTCCCCGAATCCAAAATAGAGCTAAATACCATGTTTTTGCTTAGTTTAAATTTTATCGATCCTCTCTAATATAATTTCTGGTACAACAAAATTTATAGGACGAATAATGGGATCGAGATTATTCCTTGCTTAATTTTAGAGAACAGTCTATTCCAAAACCCAACTGGAAAAAAAAAAAGCCACAAGCCAACTATTATACATATATGTTGAGATTGTTCCTTGCTTGATTTTTAGAAAATAGTATCTATTCCAAAACCTAACTAGGAAAAAGAATTGTGAACCAACTATTATATGTGCATGTGATAAGATTGTTCCTTGCTTGATTTTTAGAAAATAGTATCTATTCCAAAACCAAATTGGGAAAAGGAATCATGAACCAACTATCATATATGTGTGCATGTGTATTGAGATTATTCCTTGTTTGTTTTTTAGAAAATAGTACCTATCCCAAAACCCTATTGGGAGAAAGAATCGTGAACCAACTGTTATAGGTGTGTGTGCATGTGATGAGATTGTTCCTTACTTGATTATTAGAAAATAGTATCTATTCCAAAACCGAATTGGGAAAAAGAATCGTTAATTAACTATTATATATGTGTGTTTTGAGATTGTTCCTTGCTTGATTTTTAGAAAGTGGTATTTATTCCAAAACCTAACTAGGAAAAAGAATCGCTAACCAACTATTCGGCGAATGAACACAAGTAAGGCATCTTATGCATTAAGTGATAAAAGAAAAGTATCTTATGCACGAACTTATGGACGAATGCATGAATGATGTTTATTGCTTTGTGTTGAGTTGATGTTTTATTGTCAAATTGATCATATCTCAATTCGACTTGCACATTCACCTGTAATTACTGAGTTTCAAGCTAGGAAACTTCAATATCCATGATTAGTTTATTTAAGTGTTTAGAGATTCCACATGTAAAAAGACACTAGATATTATTATTCAATGAGATACTATTTAAGAAGTTATGTGCGCGCGCTTAGACAGGTTAGGGAAATAAGATCCTCTTAAACCACCTTAAAATGAGGGCTACATTCAAAGGAGGTAATCACGCTACTTGTCTCTCCTCACCTTTTAGCGTGTCAAAAGCTTAACGAATAAGGCGGCTCAAATTAATAATATCATACAAGTTACTCTCTTCAACATATCTAGTGATTATACATCAATCCGAGAAAAATCAACCTAGCCGAAGAACTCAATAAATTTGCAATATACCAGATAAACATTCAAATCGAGAATTAACAAAATCACATAGCACCCAACGAATTGATTTAATAGTTACACGTTCCGTTAAAATAGGACAGAGTTAATCTAGTAATGATTGAATTTTCACAATTTAACTAATTTGAATGCGTATCTATATCACAATAGAAGAAAATATTCAAGATCCTGCTGTGAACCATGGGTAACGATTTTGACAGAAGTCGTTCAAAAGTGGCGCCTGTTGTTTTTCATTGCTGGAGCAGGACTTGTGGCTGCCCATGCTTGCATAGCCGTGAGTCCTAGGTCAATCGATCTCCTATTCGGCTGTAAAAGAACAAGAAGAGAAGTTGAGAACCTCATCTTCAAGAGGCAAAGTTTCCCATGAAGATATGTCAAAAGTAAAGTTCAAGCATCTAGAAAGCGAAAGGATAGCAAAAGCTAGAGCTATCGCAATAATACTTCTCCCTGCCTCAGGAAATTTTCGTTAGTGAATGGAACACTGGACTCAAACAACAGAATTACATTGTAAATCCCAAGAATTCATTATAAGCGACTAGTAATGTAAAGAAGGAACGCATTCTTATTATAAATGCAGAACATGCAAGGAAGCAGAACAACTTTCGGAAGAAAGCGAAGAACAAATTTAACCACTGGCCAGAAAATACTGTGGTTAGGGGTAGCATGTGCAGAACTCCTACCTGGACAAGCCAAGAATATAAAGATTTAGTTTATGTTGTGTCAAACATTCATTTTTGAGCAATGATGACTGCCCTTAAAGAAAATTCATCCCCAGATATCATCCAAGAGACATGAGCATTCGTATCAAAAGATAATCTTAAAGCTGCTTAAAACAGGAAGGATCAGAGAGAAGCCCATGCAGAAGGATATGCATATAGAGTACATAATGCTAGAATGAGTATGGAAGAGTGAATTCCTACAAATTTTCTGTTGACATCTTCTAAGAACTTTTTAGGAGAATCCAAATATTGAACACAATCTCTCTTCACAAACTCTCTTCACAAACTCTACCAGATCTGTTTCTCTGGCCTTCTCTAGATTTCTTATGAGAATCATCAGGGTAAATTCATTTGGGGTACGGCCAGCTGCTTTCATCTTCTCATACATCTGCGTTGCCTTTTCAATCATGTCCACTCTTAGATATACTCCAACCATCTCAGCATAAGCCATTGTGTCAAGTTCAATCCCTTATTTCAGAAGTCCAGAGAAAACAACTTCAGCAAGAGCAACCATTTTGTTCTTTCCCAATAGTTGGATCATGTCGCAATGCAATGCGAGATCAGTTTCGCACCATTCCTCCTTGCACACATACCCGAAGACGTATAGCTGGAATCTTTTAAGATAGAATTAGAACAATAAAAAGGAAATATTGAAATAGTGCATCCAGAATTCATTTGGGGTACAACCAGGTGCTTTCATCTTCTCATAAGTCTGCATTGCCTTTTCAATCATGTCTGCTCTAAGATATGCTCCAATCATCTCCGCATAAGGCCTTGTGTCAGGTTCAGTCCCTTCTTTCAGAAGTCCAGAGAAAACAACTTCAGCGAGAGCAACCATTTGTTCTTTCCCAACAGTTGGATCATTTCGCAAAGCAATGCAAGATCAGTTCCATAACATTCCTCCTTGCACATGTACTCGGGGACCTATAGCCGGAATCCTTTTAGATAGAATGAGAACAGTAAAAAGAGAATATTGAAATAGTGCATCCACAATTCACACCACCCGTACGTACATGGTGAGTGTATTACTTTACTTCTTTTTTTGCTCAAAATATTAATGAGAACAGTAGTTTGAATATGCCCTATGCTGTTTCCCTTGATGAACATGTAAAACCTGCATTTCTGCTTTCTTTTAATTTAAGACTAATCTGCACAGTGGTTCTGCTTTCTTTGAACGCCTAGTGTAGAAGATTAAAAGGAGTACCCAAACCCAAACTAAGAAAATCCTAAACACGGTTAAAATCTATAAGGCCAAAAAAGCCTACAAGAATCATTGTTACAAGGTAACCCAATCTCATTGGTCAGCACTCAACCCGTTCTCTACAATTCACCCATGCCACTCACTAGCTTGATGTACCGGTTGAATCACCAATAACCAATACGAAAAACGAATTCACCGAACTTCAGAGCAACACTCAGTTGCCAGATCACTTGCTCTGCTCATACCAGTTAAAGCATCCGCTACAATCAAAGAATGTAACTCACACAGACATCAAAAATGGCCTTCTAAACTTCCAACTCCTATTTTCACGGGCAGATATTGTTCACACACCACACGCCAAAGTTACAAAGCGAGAATTCAAAAACCAACGAGAAAAGCAAAGAATATAAAGACCCAGAACCACAAACTCCAACAAGGGAAGGCCCCGGCTGCGTAAAAGGCGATACCTCGAGGGCCAAGTCGACCTCGTTCAGTCTCTTGAGCTCAGCGAAGGCGTTCGAGAGATGGGATTACGAGAGCCGAGCGAGGATCGTGCCGAGGGCGTGGTTCAACCGAAGAGTGGATTTGGGCAGCATGAGGGACTGGACGGCTCGTGTGGCCTCCGTCGACAACAACGTTCGACCTCCACAGTGGCCTTCTCGTACTGTTGCGAAGCCCGCAGGTGACGATGCTCGTGGCGGGCGCTTGGTGGAGACGCCGTCGTACAGAGCGAAACGGAGACAGAGAAAGCCTCCATGCCTCCACTTCGGATTTTGGGTTCGGTATGTCCTAAATGGTGAATAGGCGTATGAAACGAGCGGGTATGATCGGATCGGATCCAATCGAATCGAAAAAGATCGCATACAACTTGATGAATTTAATCCATTTTCATTTGGAAAAGTTATCTAAAAAGTCCTAATCTTATTCTAATTTTATCAATTTAATCTCTAACCTTTAAATTTTATTAATCAAATCATAATTTTTTCCCTTTTTGTCAATTTAGTTTGTCTAAGCAATTTTAATCGAAAATCACTGAGGAGGATAACGGTGACATGGATAACTTTTAACAATATTTAAATATACCCTTTCTTCCTCCTTTAATCAATTGTGGGGGCATCTGCGACTAGCTAGAGACGTGACCACGTCAGCCTCTAGCGAAGCTTGCCCTCGTCGGCCATTAGCGAGGGAGAATGTTGCCATTGCTGGGTGAGATCAACTTTGCCCTGCCATGATGAGGCCAACTTTGCCTAATGACAGTGAGATAGGGTGGGCTTCACTAGAGGTCAGTGAGGTCCTCTTGTTGGTTCTTGCTTTGGCCTGTCGTCGAGGTTTTAGCGATTAGCTAGAGGAAAAAGAAAAAAAGGAAAAAAAAGAAAAATTAAATAATTTCAAATTTCAAATAATAATAATAATAATAATATTTTATTAAAAATTATTTAGATTAACACCAACCATACCATATAAAACGCTAAGTATCCATCTTAGCGAAATTAGCTACTCGGTTGACATAACATAAAAAAAAATTAGTACTGAATTTATAAATTAAAATGTTCATAATTGAATTAGGAAGAATGTGAAGAGTCACCTTGTAATATATTCCAACAGTAGAAGGTGATTCTTTTATAATCATAGTAGAATTAGTTCCTTCTCCGTGTCCCTTCCTTCACGCCAGTCGAAACGTCTCCGTTTGTCTGCTCTGGTATGGCGCTCTCTCTCTCTCTCTCTCTCTATATCTGGTTCGTTCTTTCGGGTGTGAATCTCATATAACCTCAATTGGGTTCTCGATAGGCGAAAGATGATGCTTCTCGACGATGTCTTCAATGTCGAGAGGCTTGACCCCGACGGCAATAAGTTCGACAAAGGTATGCCCATGCTTTTTCTATTGCTCGTTTGCTTCTTCTCTGCAATTCTCTCGTTATGGGTTCGTCAAAAAACTGTTCTTTTTTTATTTATTTTTTCCCGTTTTTCATTCATCTTTCGCGCAGACGCCAATTTACTATTGAGCCTGTTAATAGGACCTAGCAAACGAGAGAGTTGGTTTGTTTGTATCGGTTGTGTTTGTGCTTGTTGAGAGATTCGGTGCGTGGAATGTTCTTCTTTTTTCTCCTGTTGGTTTGTGGTTTGTGAAATCTTGCTCCTGGTTTCTTGCTGTGTCGCGGTTATGGAGCTAACTACGGAGTAGTTTTCGCTCCTTTTGAGACTGCTTAATCTTGAAGTTTCATTGCCCTAGGTCTTTGTTGGCGGTCAAATGTTGGTGTGACCAAAAAATGTGACGCCGGAAGGGATGAAAACAAGGAAAAATGTGAAGGGGAGAGATCGCTTAAAGAGCTTTCGCAATGTCCTCTGGTCACTCCAAACTTGAGAGAATGATGTTAGCATTCGGGAAGGGGAGTGTTAGAATACCCTATACAAAGGGTGTTGTTACGTGGGGCATGTTTACTTTCTTGTGTGCCGATTGTTATATGCTGGACTAACTTAAGTTGAGCTCGTTGCTGCTTTAAGAATTGACTGGGGATGTATTAGGCCGGAGAATGAGCTATATGGCACATGACATGCACCTACTGAATCCATTTATTGCTTTGGAAGAAGTTTCTAGTTGTTTGAAATGGCTTGAGTTTTAAATTTAACCATTTGATAAAACAATGGAAACGTATCAGAATTAGGGACCAGTGAATGGAAGAGGAATTTTACTCCTTTCCTCAGATAGGCAATCGTGAAATTGGGCAGACGTCCTTAGGATTCTCATTCTGTGAGGTGCCCTAAGATAAGAATTATCTTCTGACGTGCAAACAATCTTTTAATTTTTTGTTTGTGAGCTCATGGATTACGGTGTCAAGTGTGCCCAAATGAAGTTAAGTAGTCGAATTATGTGGTTCCTGCTGTCTTCAGCTACATTATTTCGTGGATATTTCTAACTCGCAGTTTACTTTCTTTCTTTAGTAACTTGGACTGAAGCACAAAGCAAAAGATTTGACATGTTCATGCATCTAGATGTGAATACTGAAATATACCCTGTAAAAGGGCGGAAGTTTACCATGGCAATACCTACTACATTAAATTTGGATGGAACGCCTGATACAGGATATCATACCCTGGCATGATCTTCCTGTTTTTGTTCACAATCTACTGCCGTTAATAATCTCTTGCCTATTTTAATGGCAGTAGATTTTTGTTCTCTAGTCTCTCCATAACTTGATGCTTTTCTATATCATTCGTCACCTTTTCTCCATGGTCTCTCCATTGTAAGCCTGAGCTGTCTTGAGTAGAATCAGCAATCCACTTGGAGGTCTGGATGCTTCAAGGTTTTTGTAGATAACAAAGAGGAAAATTTTCTCTTTTCTGAACCCATCAAGTTGGTTTTGCCGTAACCAGTGATTAGCATTTTGAACTATAGAGATATATATCTCTTGCTGTCTTTGGATTCTCCAATCTAGTGTTATTAGTACTTAAATGTCATTTGCTAGAAAGCCAGCAATTTACTCCTTTGAACTTTGGGTCTTTTCTGGAGGACTAATTTTTAGCTGGATAATATCCTTTCAACTCAGAATCTCTCTTTTTGCTTTTTTCCCTAGTTTTTCATACTTTTTTTTTTGGCATTTCATACTCTTATAATAGCTTTGAGTCTCTGACCAGTGATAACCATTGTCAGGGTAATAGGAAATCCATTGTTGACAAGTATGAATACATCATGCAGGGGAAACTATGCAAGATATCTGAGGATGACCCTGGAAGGGCTTATAAAGGATCAGTAAAAGGAGTCAAAGCGTAAGTTCTGCTTAATTTTACTTGCAATTTTTTTAGTCATGCTTGTTACGTCTCTCTTACGATTCTTTGGTAAGCCACAGTTAACATTAACTTTTAGCTTCATATAGAAGAATCTTTGAAACTTAATCTTTTCTTTTTCTAAACCTTATAACTTTTATGGACATTTGTGTTATGGAAGGATTCTCTTTTTAACTCTATAAATAACTCCATTGATGCAGTGTCATGGTTTTTCTTATTAATGTCATGTCTTCAACAAGCAAGATGTCTATCTACTTTATGTCATGTCATTTGCTTCCAACAGGAACTGGAGCCTATTTCTTACCAGCTTAGAGCTTGGGGAGTAAATTAGCCAGTGAAAGCATGTTTTTTCAAAACAACCTCCAGTTTCATTTGTACCTCTTATCTTCATCTGTTGCTTCTACTTTCCCTCTATGTGCCAATATAACTTATCCATGTGCTGATCACTATCCAGAGTCTCGACTCTTGGTAATGATTTGAATCCTCGCCTCAAATTACTCAAAATCTTCAAATGAAGGCAATACTTTTTTCTGTATTAACAAGTTAATTTAAAGACCTTTAGCTGTAGGGCCATCTAGTCATACACGAGAGCCAAGTTTTTAAAACTACTGATGCAGTGGATATATTAACCTACTACTACATCGGGACCTCATGTTTACATGTCTAGTCTTGTGGTTTTCTCATTTTCTATTCAAATATGAACAGATGTATTATGATCTTTTTCTTACTAAAATCGGTTTGCAATTAACTGTGACAGCTGAGGAGGGCTAATCAAACTGGTTATTGGGGTGGTAATGAATAAGCCAAAGATAATACATAAGTCCGTGACTGAACATTTGGTCAGAATGGATAATGGAGTGGCAGATCTGAGAAAGTTATCAGCTATTGAAACAACTGGTGTGTGGCTGGTTATAATTCATGGAATGGGGGGCATAGGAAAGATAACTCTTGCCAAGGTCGTCTTCAATCAACTATCACCTCGCTTTTGAGTGTGTGGCAGTTTCCTTGAAGACATCCAAGAAAAAGTTATCAAGAGATGAAGGAATTGGGGGCGTAGGCAAGACAACTCTTGCTAAGGTCGTCTTGAATCAACTATCGCCTCACTTTGGAATGTGCAGTAGTTTCCTTGAAGACATCCAAGAAAAAATTATCAAGAGATGAAAAGATATAAATTCTTCTTTGGCAAACAACATTGATGACATTGATTATGGAGTGCAGAAGATTGAAGAAACACTCTGCAAAAAGGTCTTCGATGATGTGGAAAAGAGTGAGCAACTCCAGAAGTTTTTCAACAAGTGAACCTTGTGGTTCAGGTTCTAGAGTTATTACTACATCTAGGAATATAATTTTTTTGCATAATAAATAATTAATGTATGACGTTTTGGATTATGAACTAAAAGAAATGAGTTTGATCATGGACCCTGGCTTTTCAGCAGGCATGCCTTCAAGAGAGATACTTCTTTAGATGACTATGACATCCTTTCAAAAGACGCTGTCTCCACAACTGGACAACTTCATTTGGTTCTTGAAGCATTATATTCTTTGCTTTATCTGAAAAGGAAGGAGATATGAAAAGAGACAAGACAAATTCAGTAAAGTTCCTCATGATGATGTCTTAGGAAAGTTGAAGATCAGTTATATGATGCCTCAAGTACTGATTGATGACCATTTTTCCAGATATTGCTTGCTTTTTCATTGATGAGAACAAGAATAAGGCAATTCACATGTGCAAGGATTGTGCATTTTCTCCAAGAATGGGTGATCGGCATCCTCAGGAGCATGTCCTTGGTGCGTGATCAACTAAGAGATCTTGGGAGGGAAATCGTCCATCAAAGTGGTGTGACAGATCCTAGAAATAAAGCAAAGTGACAACTACCAATACATATTATCTTCTTCAACAAGTACCTTTCTCTTTCTGTGAAATGTGGTTATTGAACAGAGAAGAGGAACTTCAACTTACTGGCTATTTTTTACTGCCACAGAGGAAACAAAACGTTCAAGCATGCAATCTGGCCCGGCATTGTTTTCCAAGATTCCATATTACTATTGAAGAGATGGAAAGGTTTGGACATCTAAGGTTCCATAAATTGGATGGAGGAACTCTTAATGGGCAACTTCACCAATTCTCTTTTGAACTTAAGATTGATTTCTTGGGCTTTTCCTCGACTAGATTTTAGGGCTGCAAATATTCATATAAAGAATGCAGTCGGTTTTGAACTTTGTTACAATGGCTTCTCAGGTGAAGTATGGATCATAATCAAATTGTGTTATATGTCTTGTAGTATGCTTTTTTGTCCTCTGGTTATGTCATCCTCTAATACTTGATGTTTCATTCTGCAATGGATTGTCGTGCTTTGCAGATGGCCAGCAAACTAAAAGTTCTGACGCTGAAAAAACTGTCCTGGCATAACTAAAACGCCAGTCTTTTTCTAGTTGCTTGACGCTAGAGAGGATGGCTCTTATAGAATGCTCAAGTTTGATGGAAATTGACAGCTTCATTGGAAAACTGAAATGCTTTTGATTGACTTGAGTTTTAAACGATGCGGGCATCTTATTGAGTTTGCCTGAAGAAAATTGAGGGCTGGTGAATCTTAAGCACTTGAAAGGCATGTTTTGTGGTCGGGAAACTCCCCGGCTCATTTGGAAAGTTAGCATCATCGACAAAGTTTTATGTATGGAATGCGGCGATCGGGTGCTTACCGGATTCGATTGGTAAACTAATCTGTTTACTCACGGGATTCGATGGATTGGTGAAGCGGGAGCACTCCTTATCTTTCTTTCACAGGTTTACTTTTATGTTTTGATGAGATAAAAGTATTTTGGTCCTAAGATATGTGGACACCAAATTTGAAAGTTGGTTTTTTATGTACCAGCAAATGTGCACACTCATGGCATGTGGGTGATTTTTTTTTTTTTTTTGATATTCTAGTTTAGTAAAATCCATTTACTAGGAAATAATTAAATAATTAATAAGGAGACACATTATTGGTAATCTACACAATCTAAAGAAATTGTAAATACAGTTGCCCATGGATACGACATTTATAAATAAAACACTCTGAGGATATTCGAGGAAAAACAGAGAAAGAAAGATTTAAGGTCCTAAAGATTACAAAGTATTGTTCGTACTTTATCATTTGATGTTAAAAAAACATGCATAAAACGACTAATTAATTATTTTGTCGTGTCAAATAATGTGGCGCATGCTTTTACATCGTTGTCTTCAACAATTGAATTTAGCATGTACCTTACTTTTAAATAGAACAGGTAAATTATGTTAACTTGGATAGCTCGGCGTCTCAATCTTTTGAAAGAAAAAAAAAATTATGGTCCTCGACTTTTATATTTAAAATAAAGAAAAATCAAATGTTAAAAACTTCCTCGAACATATTCTTTTGATAACCGTCAGCTATTACCTCCTAAATTTATGATTGCATGGAAGTAACTCCATTGATGGTGATCTTTCTTGTATTTATCAATTGATAAAAATGTAAATTTTCAATAGAAAGAAAATTATTGATTTACGACATAACTTAAAAATTCTTTTTTTTTTCACCTTAAAAGTGCACATGGCGACTACCATGAACATAATTTAGTTAGATTGGAAAGTGAAAAACCAACTATATCTAAGCTTTGCTATAATCAAGCATAGAATATTTTTTTAATATTAAGAGAACTTATAATCCCCAAGAGAAAATATAATATAGTTTTATTTTTTTTTAAAGAAAAATGACCACAAGAATATGACATCAATTATACGCAAAAAAGAAAAGAAAAAAAAACCAACCTGCACAGTTGATTCTCCATTAAATAAAAAACAAAAGGCGAAACAAATAAGCCCTCGTCTCCTCCAGTTGCCGACCTCTCTGTCTCGCCTTCCTTCACACCAGTCGACAACCTCTTCGCCTGTCTGCTCTGGTATGGCGCTCTCTCTCTCTCTCTCGTTCATTCGTTCTTTCGTGGGTTGAATTTGATGTGGGCTATCGACCTCAATTGGGGGTTCTTGATAGGTGAAAGATGATAATTCTCGAGGATGTCTTCAAGGTCGAGAGGCTCGACCCCGACGGCAAGAAGTTCGACAAAGGTACGCCCTTGCCTCCTCTTCGATCGCTCGCTTGCTTCTTCTCCGCTAATTTTCTCGTTTCGAGTTCAGTCCCCTTTACCCCGATGATCTCGTCTTGACGACACCAGGGTGGTCGGCCTCGGTTCGTGCCATCTCGAACCTGCTTGTAGGCCGCCGCCGTCGTCGAGCCGAGTAGGGCCCCGTCACCCGAGCGCCTCCTTTTATTCGAATCTTTTTTTAGTTCACCGGACCGGAGCTCGCGGTTCTCTGGCCCGCTCGAGTCTCCGATCCCGGTGAGCTGCGATTTTGTTGTCTTAAGACTTTGCTTGGGTGTTGCTTCTGCCTTGACTGTTGATTCATCTCCCGGTTGAGTCTTCGTTAGCTTTTCAGTCGGCGCACCCCGGGTGTTCGACATTTTGTCTAGGCTAGGTCTACATATATTTTCTTTCTTCTTTTTGTGGGTTGGTCGTGGATGGTGCCAGGAAAGGGAAGGTGACCGGTGATGGCACTGGTAGGTGTTGGGAGGATGTCGGTATCAGGGCTATCTCGAATGGTACCCGGTCGTTTAGGCCGAGTTTTGTCCCTCAGTTAACCTCAGTGGGGGCCGAGCCATGTCTCGGCCAACGACCATGGCCGGCATCGGTCGGACTGAACGACCGATGCCGGGTGGTGGTTTGCCGGCGATCCCAAACGTTGGTGAGGCCTCTTCCACCACCCTGGTTTGTGAAGTTTTGCTCATGGTTTCTTGCTGTTTCGCTGTAATTAAGCTAACTATGGTGTGGGTTTCACTGCTACTGAGGCCCCTTAATCTCGGGTTTTCGTTGCCCTAGGTCTTTGTTGGCGGTCAACATGTAAATGTTGTGCTGGTTGCCCTGTGAACGCCTTGTGATCAGGAAATATGATGCCACAAGGGATAAAGATTAGTAAAATTGTGATGGGGAGATATTGCTTAAAGATCTTTTCCATTTTCGTCTTGTTGCTCCAAACTTAGAGTTGTTGTGCACCGATTGCTATATGCTGGGGTAACTTAAGTTGAGCTACTTGCTGCTTTAAAATAATTGACTGGGGACGTGATAAGCCAGATAATGAGCTATACTGCGCATGACATGTGCCTATTGATTTTATTTATTGGTGCGAAAAGTTTCTAGTTGTTCGAAATAGCTTGATTTTTAATTTAACCATTTGGTAAAACAATGGAATGCATTGGAATTGGGGAGCAGTGAATGGAAGTGGACTCTTTTCTTACATAGGCAATGGTGAAATTGGGTGGACATCCTTCTTGCTGCTCGGATTCTTTCTCTGTGAGGTGCCCTAAGATAAGAATTATATTTTGACTCACAAATGAAGCTTTTAGTTTGTTGTTTAATTGGATAAGGAGCTATTTGTTGGAGTTGTGAACTCATGGTTTATGGTGTCTGGTGTGCCCTAATGATGTTAAGTAGTCAAACTATATGGTTCCTCAGAGTTTTTTTACAGTATTTTGTGGATATCTTACTCACGGTTTGCTTTCTTTCTTTAGTAACTCGGATTGAAGCACGGAGTGAAAGATTCGACATGTTCATGCATCTAGATGTGAATACTGAAATATACCCAATGAAAGAAGGACAAAAGTTCACCATGGCGTTGGCTAGTACATTAAATCCAGATGGAACACCTGATACAGGATATTATTCCCCGGTATGATCTTCCTGCTTTTGTTCACTATCTCTTGCCTATTTTGTTAGTCAGTGGATTGTTGCTTCTTTTACTCCATAACTTGATGCTTGTCTATCTCACTCGTCACCTTTGGTGATGCCAATAATGTAAATAATTGGGCTGCTGTTCTAGGGTTTTCCAAACTCTCTTAATCATAATCTTGAGCTTTTTTTGAGTAGAATCAGCAATTCGTTTGGTGGTCTGGAGGCTCCAGAATTGTTGTAGATAACAAAAAGGAAAATTCTCTCTTTTCTGAACTCATCCAGTTGATTTTGCCATTACCACTATATATATCTCTTGGTGGTCTCTGTGTTCTCCAATTTATTATTGATGTTATTGGGTGCCATTTGCTCAAGAAAGCCAGCAATTTACTTCAAACCTTGGGATAATTTGCTTTGAACTCATAAACCTTTCTTTTTCCTTAGGATTTCATACTTTTCTTGGCATTTCATACTCTTATAATAGCTTTGAGTCTCTGACTAGTGATAACTATTGTCAGGGTAATAGAAAATCCCTTGCTGACAAGTACGAATATGTTATGCATGGGAAGCTATACAAGATATCTGAGGATGACCCTGGAAGGGCTTCTAAAAGTTCAGGAAAAGGAGTCAAAGCGTAAGTTCTGATTAATTATACTTGCATTTTTTTTTAGTCATGCTTGTTCCATCTCTGTTTCATTACTTTGGTATGCGACAGTTAGAATTTAACTTTTGGCTTCATATGGAAGTCTTTGAACCTTTATCTTTTCTTTTAACCTTGAACGTTGATGGAACATTTATGCTATGGGAGGCTTTTTGTTCTTAAATCTATAAAGAACTCTGTTGATATAATGTCATGGTTTTTTGTGACAATGTCGTGTCTTCAATTTGTCGATCTACTTTATGTTGTGTCATTTGCTTCCTACTGGACCTTGAGCCTATTTCTTACCAGCTTAGAGCTTGGAGAGTAAATTAGCAAGTGAAAGCTTTTTTTTTTTTTTTTTCATGACAACTTCCATTTTCATTTTTGCCTCATATCTTAGTCTGGTGTTCTGCTTTCCTTTTACATGCCCTCACCTCAAGTTATTCAAAATCTTCAATTGACGGCAACAATTTTTTTTCTGCATTAACAGGTTAACTTAACAACCTGTAATCTTAGGGCCATCTAATCATACACAAGAGCTAAGCTTTCGAAACTACTGATGCAGTGAATATTTTGATGTGCCGCTGCATCAGGACCTCATGTGTACATTGGGATACTAATGCGGGAGATTTCGCATTGGGACCTCATGTCTAGTCTCGTGGTTGTCTGCTGACCATGTGGGATGCTAATGCACGATATTGTGCATTTAGGAATCTTCAATTGATCTGGTTAGCAAATAAGTAGGTGTTTTTTCAGATATACTGATGCTGAAGTTTTCTTGGCTTCAGGGAGATATATGTTTCATTTGGAGGACTTCTCATGATGCTGAAAGGCGACCCTTCTAATCTCCATCAGTTCGATCTCGACCAAAGGCTGTTCCTTTGTATCAGGAAGCTCTGAGATTTTAGCTGCCTGTATCATCTGATTTCTCTTGTTAACTATATCGAGTCGTAACTAATTTAGCAGGCCCTGAAGGGACGACGTTCTCCTCTGTATGTCGTGTCAACTGTTGCTTCGTGCTTTCACCGGGGCAAAGGCACTTCATCCTGTTGGTACTTTTGCTGAGGACTATACTCATAAAAACATTTGTTAGTGTACAATTTGTTGCCATTTAGTCCCAATGGTTTAGTTTGATCGAATCGAGATACTCGATTTCAATTTTCTTCATGAACTTGCAAGCCCTCATTTTCTTTGCACTTTTGCCTCCAAAATCCGTTGAAGAATTACATTATTGAAGGGATAATATGGTGAAAATGATTAGTGCTGCCACTTCATTCAGCCATTTTAGTTCACGATATCTCAGTCTGAAAGTCACAACTATCTATTTCTCATCTGTTGTGCGCATTATTGTCATAATGAATCCACCTGAAAACTACTTGCCGGTTCATCGGCGTTCCACACGCTACTTGCTTTCACTTAATGGTCTACTCCGGCTAGCAAGTGAGATTATCTCCTGGAGCGACTCCGATTGGTTACAGTGTTCAGTGTAATACTGAACCCGAGCCTGAACGGTGGCTGTGTTCTTGGCACCGCACTCGAGCGCGCGCCGTTCATCGCTCTGATGGTGGCTCCGAACCCTTGGTCCATGACTGGCTGGACGAAGTTCATCCAGTACCACAAAGAAGCCTTGAAGGAGATCAGCGGGTCGGTGGCCGTGGTCTCGGGGGAGTTGAGCCCGTCGAACCTGATGCTCTCTCCGGCCAGGCCATAGTTGAAGTTCCAAGAGAGCTGGAGGGGGCCGCGGCCGTAGTACCCCTTGTTCGGGTTGCATGGGTACTAGGTGGCTGTCTCATCGCAGAAGTCTATGGATGCTTCCTCTCTCGTTTATGTAGCACACATCTGCACGACCGCAAGCTGCAATTTCTTCGCTTTAGATCAGTCGCAAATTAGTCTTGCATTCGATTTTGCATTCAATCACGTTCTACAAGAGAGGCAACTTACATCCAGTCTCAAAAGTGACATGACCGAAAAATGTGGCGATCTCGTGTATCGAATCGTTGACGCTCTCGACTCTGCCGAACAGAGGATAGCTCCCCACGGCCTCCGGAAACGTTCCTCTCGAGCAGAAGCCCTTCCCTTCGCAGCTCTCCGCGGCCTGCCCGATTATCCCGTCGAAGAAGGCCTCCGTCACCACGTCCACCACCGACACATTGCTTGCCGGCGGCGGCGTGCTGCATGGGCCCGCCTGGCAGCCGATCCCGCAGTAGGTGCCCCCCATGCAGCAGTAGCCCCACCGGCTGCAGCACAGGTCGCGCGGACTGGCAGCGTTGGGCCGAGGTGGTGTCGGGCAGAGCGGAGACAATGATCACAGCGAGCACGGCGGGCAGGCAGGAGGAGCTTATTGAGTTGGAAGGTTGTCATCTTGTTGTTGAAGGGAGGAATGACAGATTGAATTGTGGTTTTGACGAGGTGAGGCTTGGATATTCACAGTGATGAACGAGAGGAACAATGCTGATGGAACATTGCAAGAGCTCCAAAGCCGGCAAATTTGGAACATGCAAAATGGGAAGAGGATAAAAATCAAGACAGTTTGAAAACGATGACCGCGATGATGGTGTTAACGATAGGTTTTGGACCGGAGGGCATTAATCTAGAGATAAAAGAGTGGCCACACACAAACCACCATGCACATACGTGATTGCAATTCTGGACTTAAATTACGACGGCCAAATTAGTCCTAAATCTTTAATGATGTCAATTTGATCATAAATCTATTGTACAATGGCTAATTTAGTTCTAAACCCTTCCATTATGCCAAGTTAGTCTTAAACCTTTTAACAATTTACCAAGTTAGTCATTCAACGTAATTTTGGTCAGAAATTGCTAAATGATCACATTGGCAAATCCTTAAAAATTTGAGGACTAGTTGACAAGTTATTAAAAAATTTATACTAAATTGGTATAATTGAAAGGTTTAAAACTCACTTGACCGTCGTAAAATAGATCTAGAACTTTTTGGACAATTTTCCCATTTTAACTATCATCCCTCTAATCATCCAACGAGGGTTACATTGCTTTTGCCGAGTTTGATATCTGAGCAAGTGCATTTCACCAATCACACCTTGTGGAATTACTACTAGGTTCTTTGCTCTTGGGTTGGGTATGAAGGGACCAATCACCAGCAGGACTAATCAAATGGGATTGCCGGTTTCTATTCCGTTGATACAAGGGAATTACAATTATCAGGATTGAAAGTTCGTGTCTCTTTATAAGGTGCTCCGAAGTGGCGGACTTTTGGTGGCCGGTGGTGGTTGCCGCCCCCCTAGGTCCAATAATAATTCCATGTATAGGTAAGAAAAGATTTACATTATAAGGGTTCGAGTGAACTGGCCTGCCCTAACCCTAAGTTTTCGGCCCGAAGTAATGTTATGCGCTTGAGAGTTATGTCTTCTTATGAACCACGTTCTTTTTGTTTTGCTCGACATGGGCATCTGAGCATAGTTCCTCTTTGCTCTTAACCATCAATTTTTTCACCATATTTGTCCTTTTATTCTGGATTGCTTCTTTGCTCCCAGTTGGATTTTGTCCCCTCTCTCATGTAGATCTAACAAGGTTAGCATCAAGTACTTCGACCGCTTGTATATACTTGAATGAACGTGAAATGCATGCAAGTGACATTTTGTTTTGCTAGTTAAGTTTATAAGTTGATGTCGTTTATTTAATGATAATGATCAATTAGGCAAGCATATAATGAGATGTCGATTTTTATTGCATAGACAATTTCAAAGTTGCAAAATGCATTAGAAGTTAAAACCCTCTTGCTCAAAAGGAGATTTCTATTTGGACTCGGGTCCGTATGAACAAAATTTGTCATAATTATTGATCGTGTGGGTATCACGTGATCAAAATGTGAAGTGAATCTAGACAAATCTTTTCTACCAAAACATAAAAAGCATTTCACAAATTAAAGAAAAAAAAAAAGAGAGACAAAAAGAATGTAGAGTATTAGACTTGAACCCATCACCAGACTTGTAATTAAGGGCATACTTCAAATAAGGCCATGAATTGGGACAATTTTCTCAAAAGAAGATTCATAGTAAATCTCGTCTAGAATAAGACCTTAAAATGGCTAATTTAGTCTCAAAGAAGACTAGAGCTCATTAAACAATGCCCCGAGCACACTAGATATAATTAGAAGAAGAAAAAAAGAATGAACTTCTATCAATTTCTAAATTTTAATATTCATAGGCCTTTCTAGAGTTTTGATTGATCGATGAGTCTTTACTATTTTAATTTTGAGATAATTACACAAAAAGTCCCTATATCATCCCTAAACTATTAATTTGTTTAACATGATTCCTAAACTTAAGCTCAATAAGCAATGTCGTTCTTGAACTTTTAATTTATTTAATATGATTCACATTTAACTTAGTCTTGAATCGGCTGATTTGTCTTTTAACCCAAGAAATTTGAACTCTGGACAAAATATATATACATAACATTGTACGTGAACTATTTACGTAAGATATTAAACTCAAATCCCGGTAGAGCAATCGAAAGGATACTTATCCTTGTATGTGATTGCTAGCCTTCGATCTCTCTCTCTCTCTATGAAAATAAAGGGAGCACAGGCAGGGGGGTCTCGATAGTCGACAAAAGAGCAACAATGACTAAGGAGAGGTTCAGGCTGTGCACAACCGAATCGGAGGAGGATTCCAATCTCACACACACTCGGTATCAGTATTTACTATCAACCTCTGGAGAAATGCAAATCTAGTTTTTCCATCATCGGAGCAAAACCAAGATCATGGACAGCAATAGCCGCGACCAAGTGTTGGCGGGCCATTCATACAACAATTCACACGGCTAGTTCACGTCGGTCGGCATGTGTAAGAATGAAAATTTCACTTAACGATCCTGCCCATTTTAGGAAACCCGCCTCTGAGTAATCCCAAGTAATCCATCAAAAGGATAGCACTCACTGCAAAACGGCCGCGACAACAAGGATCGATCATCCTCGGCTCCACGAGGGCGAGCCCGGCGCGTGACCGGTAAAGCTACAAACACCAAAGCGATGTAGTCGGGTTTCGATTCAGATAAACAGCGGAACATATATGTTCAGGATGGTTGATGAACGAAGTGACTGGTCACCAACATTCCGGCCCCTAGGACGGACAGTCCAACCTCCGGTTGCGATCCTTCGGAGCGCCAACCAAACCAGGACCGTGGCAAAAGTCCAATTAGAAAATGTACGGTGGATACCACTTGCCATTAAAAAAATGAACTCACATGCGTCGGCTCGCACAAAATGAGACGGGATGCATCCACAAATTCAACCGAACAATCCAAAGCGACACTAGAAAAAACTTTCTTCCTACCATTGCTGTTGTCACTGCCATCAATGTGGTATTCCATGATTATACAACGGCACCTTGACGAAGTGTTAGTTTCAACAAGCTGCAATCGCCTTCTCTTGGGTGAGTGAAAGATCTGCTTTGTCAATTTAGGAATTTCGCCTCAGTCGAAATGGAAGAATTTAGAGGGACGCTGAAATTTAGATGGAATCGACGCTCCTCCAGCCGAGTTCACGCCCTAATTCGAAACTAATTTATCCACTTCACGCCCTTTTTAAATAAGATTTGCTCTCAGCCCTCTTTTTATAAAACGACTCCACTTCAAATCCTTATTTAAAACTTCCGTTTTAATTAATTGCGTTTATCTTAGGCTTAGTTGTGTCCATGTCATTATCGAACAAAATATAGAGTACCTAAATAAGCAGACGATAAATTAATGTCTCGTGAATTGAACAAAATATTGAACTTGCTACTTTATTTCCAATTTTCTCCATGAAGTCCTCATCTTCTTTCCGTTTTTCATGTGTTGTGCGCATTATTGATAGAAAGAATACACCCGAAAGCTACTTCTAATTGGCGTTCCACATGCACAACTTGATTTCACGTATAGTCTACTCCGGCTAGCAAGTGAGATTACCTCCGGAGCGACCCTGAGTTGGCTGCAGTACTCGGTGTAGTACTGAACCCGGGCCTGGACGGTGGTGGGGCTCTTGCCGTTGCACTCGATGGCGCCGTTGATGGCTCTGATGGTGGCTCCGAAACCTTGGTTAATGACCGGTCGGACGGAGTTCATCCAGTACCACAGAGCAGTCTTGAAGGAGATCAGCGGGTCGGTGGCCACGGTGTCGGGGGAGTTGAGCCCGTCAAACCCGATGCTCTCCCCGGCCGGGCCGTAGTTGAAGTTCCAGGAAAGCTGGATTGGGCCACGGCCGTAGTACCCTTTGTTCGGGTTGCATGGATACTGGGCGTTCGTCTCATCACAGTAGTCCTTTGAAGCTCCATCTATCTCGTTTATGTAGCAAAAATCTGCACATCCACAGGCAGCAATTCTCTGATCACGTTCTACTCGTAATTTGATTCATTAAGTGATTAATTACGTCCAGTTTCATGAGTGACGTGAGCGAAAAATGCAGCGATATCCCTCTTCGAATCATCGACGCTCCCGACCCTGCCGAACTGAGGATAACTCCCCGTGGCCTCGAGGAACGTTCCTCTCGAGTAGAAGCCCTTCCCTTCGCAGCTCTCTGCGGCCTGCCCGATTATCCTATCGAAGAAGGCCTCAGTAACCACGTCCACCACCGACACATTGCTTGCCAGCGGCGGCGTGCAGCATGGGCCCGCCTGGCAGCTGATCCCGCAGTAGGTGTCCCCCATGCGGCAGTAGCCCCACCGGCTGCAGCACAGGTCGCGCGGACTGGCAGTGTTGGGCCGAGGTGATGTCGGGCAGAGCGGAGACAATGATCACAGCGAGCACGGCGGGCAGGCAGGAGGAGCTTATTGAGTTGGAAGGTTGTCATCTTGTTGTTGACGGGAGGAATGACAGATTGAATTGTGGTTTTGATGAGGTGAGGCTTGGATATTTTTAGTGGTGAACGAGAGGAACAATGTTGATGGAACATTGCAAGAGCTCCAAAGCCGGCAAATTTGGAACATGCAAAATGGGAAGAGGATAAAAATAAAGACAGTTTGAAAACGATGACTGCGATGTTGGTGTTGACGTTGGGTTTTGGACCGGAGGGCATTAATCTAGAGATAACAGACTGGCCACACACAAATCACCATGCACATTGCACATACATGGCTGCAATTCCCGACTTAAATTACGACGGTCAAATTAATCCTAAACCTTTAATGATGTCAATTTGATCATAAATCTATTGTACGATAGCTAGTTTAGTTCTAAACCTTTCCATTGTGCCAAGTTAGTCTTAAACCTTTTAACAATTTACCGAGTTAGTAATTCTGCATAATTTTGGTCGAAAATTGCCGAAGGACCACATTGGCAAATCCTTAAAAATTTGAGAACTAATTTGACAAGTTACTAAAAAGTTTATAACTAAATCAGTACAATTAAAATGTTTAGAACTGATTTGACCGTCGTAAAATTGGATTTAAGACAATTGTCCCGTTTTAACTATCATCTCTCTAATCAGCCAAAGAGGGTTACATTGCTTTTGCAGAATTTGATATCTGAGCAAGTTCATTTCACCAATCACACCTTGTGGAATTACTAATAGGTTCTTTGCTCTTGAGTTGGGTATGAACGGATCAATCACCCACAGGACTAATCAAATGGGATTTCCGGTTTCTATTCCGTTGACACGAGGGAATTATAATTATCAGGATTGAAAGTTCGTCTCTCTTTATAAGGTGCTCCGAAGTGGCGGACCTATGGTGGCGGGCGGTGGTCGCCGGCCCCCTAGGTCCAATAATAATTCCATGTATAGGTAAGAAATGATTTACATTATAAGGGTTCGAGTGAACCGGTCAGCTCTAACCCTAAATTTTCGGTCCGAATTAATGTTATGCGCTTGAGAGTAACGTCTTCTTGTGAACCGCATTCGTTTTTGTTTTGCTCTTGATATGGGCATCTGAGCATAGCTCCTCTTTGCTCTTAACCATAAATTTTTTCATTATATTTGTCCTTTTATTCCCCTCTCTCATGTAGATCTAACAAGGTTAGCATCAAATACTTCGACCGCTTGTACATAGTTGAATGAAGGTGAAATGCATGCAAGTGACATTTCATTTTGCTAGTTTAGTTTATAAGCCGATGTCGTTTATTTAATGATAGTGATCAATTAGGCAAGCATATAATGAGATGTCGATTGTGATTCCATAGACATTTTCAAAGTTGCAAAATGCATTAGAAGTCAAAACCCTCTTGCTCAAAAAGAGACTTCTATTTGGACTCGAGTTTGTATGAACAAAATTTGTCATAATTATTGATCGTGTGGGTACCACGTGACCAAATTGTGAAGTGAATCCAAACAAGTCTTTTCTACCAAAGCATAAAGCGTATTTCACAAATCTAAAAAAAGGTCCTTATATCGTCCCTAAATTATTAATTTGTTCAACATGATTCCTAAACTTAAGCTCAATAAGTAATGTCATTCTTGAATTTTTAATTTGTTTAATATGATTTACATTCAAGTTAGTCATGAGTCAGCTGATTTGTCTTTTAATCCGAGAAGTTTGAAATCTGAACAAAATATATATACATAACATCATACGTGAACTATTTATGTAAGATATTAAAGTCAAATCGCGGTAGAGCAATCCTTGTATGTGATTGTTGTAGCCATTGCTATTCTTCGATGTCTCTCTCTCTCTATGAAAATAAAGGGAGCTCAGGCGGGGAGGGGGTCTCGACAGTCGACAAAAGAGCGACAATGACTAAGGGGAGGTTCACGCTGTGCACAACGGAATCGGAGGAGGATTCCAACCTCACACACTCAATATCAGTACTTACTAACAACCTATGGAGAAATGCAAATCTAGTTTTTCCATCATCGGACCAAAACCAAGATCATGGACAGCAATAGCCGCGACCAAGTGTTGGCGGGACATTCATACAACAATTCACACGGCTAGTTCACGTCGGTCGGCATGTGTAAGAATGAAAATTTCATTTAACAATCATGCCCATTTTAAGAAACCTGCCTCTGAGTAATCCCAAGTAATCCATCAAAAGGATAGCACTCGGTGCAAAACGGCCGCGACAAGAGGGATCAATCATCCTCGGCTCCACAACGGCTAGCCCGGTGCGTGACCGGTAAAGCTACAAACACCAAGGCGATGTAGTCGGGGCTCAATTCCAATAAACAGCGGAACATATGTGTTCCGGACGGTTCATGAATGAAGTGACGGGTCGCCAACATTCTGGCCCCTAGGACGGACGGTCCATCCTCCGATTGCAGTCGCCCGAAGCGCCGACCCAGCATGCCCAAGAGATCATGGCTAGAACTTCGGTGACGGCGACCGTCGAGAAATGAGGTCCAATTAGAAAAGTGAAAAAAGGAATAAAAATAAAAAGACGACATCGATTGGCACGAGTACGAAAATCTTAAAAACAAAGACTGGAGCGACAGTCCAATTAGAAAATGCACAGTGGATACCACTTGTCATTAAAAAAATAGAACTCACATGCATCGACTCGCATAAAATGAGACAAAATGCGTCTGCAAATTCAACCAATCAATCCAAAGCAACGCTAGAAAAAAGACTTTCCTCCTACCATCACCGTCGTCGCTACCATCGGTGTGGTATTCCATGATTATATGCCCACACCTTGTCAAGGTGTTAGTTTCAACAGGCTGCAATCGCCTCCTCTTGGGCGAGCGAAAGATCAGTCGCGTCAATTTAGGAAACTCACCTCGGTCGAAATGATAGAAATCGGAGGGATATTGAAATTTACATGGAATAGACACTTCTTCGGCCAAGTTCGGACTTTTACTCAAGACTAACTTGTTCATTACATACCCTTATTTGAAATAGGATTTACTCTTGACTCTCTTTTCATAAAACGACACCACCTCACATGCTCTTATTCGAAACTTCCCTTTTAATTAATTGCGATTCCCTTAAGCTTAGACGGGTCCATGTCATCACCGAACAAAATACTTAATACCTAAATAAGCAGATGATATATGAATGTCTTGTGAAATGAAAAAAATCCAGAACTTGCTATTTTATTTCCATTTTTCTCCGTGAAGTCCTCATCTTCTCTCCATTTTTCAAGTGCTGTGCGCATTATTGATAGAACGAACACACATGAAAACTACTTCTAATTGGCGTTCCGCATGAACAACTTGATTTCGCGTACAGTCTACTCTGGCTAGCAAGTGAGATTATCTCCGGGAGCGACCCCGAGTTGGTTGCAGTACTCGGTGTAGTACTGAACCCGAGCCTGGACGGTGGTGGGGTTCTTGCCGTCGCACTCGATGGCGCCGTTGATGGCTCTGATGGTGGCTCCGAACCCTTGGTTTATGACCGGTCGGACGGAGTTCATCCAGTACCACAGAGCGGTCTTGAAGGAGATCAGCGGGTCGGTGGCCACGGTCTCGGGGGAGTTGAGCCCATCGAACCCGTTGCTCTCCCCGGCCGGGCCGTAGTTGAAGTTCCAGGTGAGCTGGATCGGGCCGCGGCCGTAGTAGCCCTTGTTCGGGTTGCATGGGTATTGAGTGTACGTCTCATCACAGTAGTCCTCTGAAGCTCCATCTATCTCGTTTATGTAGCAAAAATCTGTACATCCACAAGCAGCAATTTTCTGATCACGTTCTGCTCGTAATTTGATTCATTAAGTGATTAAGAGAGGTAACTTACGTCCAGTTTCATGAGTGACGTGAGCGAAAAATGCGGCAATCTCCCGTTTCGAATCGTCGACGCTCCCGACCCTGCCAAATTGAGGATAACTCCCTGCGGCCTCAAGGAGCGTTCCTCGCGAGTAGAAGCCCTTCCCTTCGCAGCTTTCGGCGGCCTGCCCGATTATCCCATTAAAGAAGGCCTCTGTCACCACATCCGCCACCACTACGTCGTTCGTCGGCGGCGGAGTGTTGCACGGGCCTTCCCGGCAACCCATCCCGCAGAAGTCATCCCCCAGGCCGCAGTAGCCCCACTGGCTGCAGCACTGGTCGGCCGCGCACCCACAGTTCTGGGCCGAGGTGATGTCGGGCAGGGCAGAGACGATGATCACAGCGACCGCGACAGCGGTCAGGAGGAGCTTCCTGAGCTGGAGGGTTGTCATCTTTTTGGAAGGGGGAATGATGATGGGTCGAAAGTGTAGTTTTGATAAGGTGAGGCTGGGATATTTATAGTGACGGATGAGGGCAATTTGCAATTTGCATGAGCTTCAAATTAAGCAATTTTCGACCATGCAATACAAAAAGAGAATAAAAATCTAGATATTTGGAAAATTAGGACTTTGAAAGTGGCGTTGACTTTTTGAGTGTTTGACCGGGGGCATCATTCTAGATGTAAATGAGTGGTGGGCCTGGACTTGAACCAGTCAAACTTGTGTTTTTGTTTTTCAAAATGCTTAACTCGCTAAAACCAGTTCAATTATTAAACCTTTAATCAGCCAAAGAGGCTTAGATTGCTTTGGCAGAACTTAATATCTGAGCAAGTGCATTTCGCTAATCGCACCTTCTGGAATCACTGCTTCAGTTCCTGTTCTTGAGTCGGGTTTCAAGGGATCAATCGCCCCCGATTGCCGCTAGGCTGAATGCGCGGTAGCTGGTCAGATGGTATCGTTATCTCGGCCTTTACACGGCGATCGTGCTACTGAAATTAGACTGTGAGAAAGAAGGATCATTAAGCTAATCAGATAGGAATGCTTCAAGGGTTCCAGAAGGTCAAACCGCAATATTTGATGAGCTCTACTCATTTTCAAACGTGGACATTCGAATTCGAGAGAGTCCGTTTCATGGATGAAGCTTCCCACATTATCGTCCCAGACACAAGTTCTGGGAAACATCCTCACTGCAAAAATCCCAAAGTTGACCACAATGCCATTCGTCCCTTTGTTTCTAGATTCATTCTGACCGATTCTCAGAGCCATCACTTTCGGAACGAAGCGGTCGTTGACTTGTGTTCCGTCTTTCCCCGTCGTTGAAAGTGATCTACAGCCATGTTTTTCCCATGAAAAGAAGTCAAAAGTTATAATCCAAAATGCCGTACGGGTAGCTGTGATTGCGCATGCTTGCTGTGTTTTCTTTGGTGAAAGGAACAACCACAGCACGGTATCAAAAAGTGGCTATGGAACCGTAAATGTAATTTACAGAAGACAGTAAAGCTAAAGCCATGACACGGCAAGAACTAAAGCACGAAAGCCACTTTGTAAAAGAAGAAAGAGGAAGAGGAAACACGAACCCAAAGCATAAGCTCTCACTAACATTGAATTACAACAGAATTTTCTACAGTACTTTCTGGCAATCCCCCTAAAACTAGAGACCAATCATTATGTGTCACATTCCATGTTCGCCATTTTATGAGCTCGGGATAATGAACAGAGGCACCCTTCAGTCCCAAGCGACGCCCCCGGTGTCACTGCCTCCTGCTTCCCGGCCACATGAAGGGTATTGAGACTTGATCAAAAATGATGAGAAGAGAACCAAATGAGGGGCCACTTGAATTTGCCCATCAACTGAACCACACCAACTTGATCGATCGAGATGGTCAGTAACTTGCATCCAGGAATTCCAATGCGGCCAAACTTTTATCAGACCCATCCAAGCCTTCTCACAGCCTTTCTCATCCTCGTACCCCGACGCTTTGCCACTCCTGCCAACTATAAACGACTCTGGGGTAGAACTGAAGCTATCCATGTCAAGACAGTGATAAGTTAAATGAAAATTTCATTTGACGATCATGCCCATTTTAGGAAAACCGCCTCTGATTAATCCTAAGTAATCCATCAAAAGGATAGCACTAAGTGCAAAACGGCCGCGACAACAAGGATCGATCATCCTCGGCTCCACGAGGGCGAGCCCGGCGCGTGACCAGTAAAGCTACAAACACCAAAGCGATGTGGTCGGGGTTCGATTCAGAAGATAAACAGTGGAACATATGTGTTCAGGACGGTCGATGAACGAAGTGACCGGTCGCCAACGTTCCGGCCCCTAGGACAGATAGTCCAACCTCCGGAGCGCCGAACCAGCATGCCCAAGAGTTCATGGCTAGTACTTTGGCGAAGGCGACCATCGAGAAACGAGGTCCAATTAGAAAAGTAATAATAAAAAATAAAAAATAAAGAGATTTCATCAATTGGCACGAAAATGAAAATCTTAAAAGCAAGGGTCAGAGTGATAGTCCAATTAGAAAATGCACAGTGTATACCACTTGTCATTAAAAAAAATGCAACTCACATGCATGGACTTACACAAAATGAGACAAAATGCATCTGTAAATTCAACCAAACAATCCAAAGCAACGCTAGAAAAATCTTTACTCCTACCATCACCGTCTATACCATTGGTGTGGTATTCCACGATTATATGCCCACACCTTGTCAATGTGTTAGTTTCAACAAGCTGCAATCGCCTTCTCTTTGGTGCGTGAAAGATCAGTTGCGTCAATGTAGGAAACTCACCTTGGTCGAAATGAAAGACATTAGAGGGATGCTAAAATTTAGATGGAATCGATAATCTTCTAGCTGAGTCTGGGCTCTTACTCAAGAGTAACTTATTCATTTCACGCCCTTATTTAAAATAAGATTCACTCTGAGCCCTCTTTTCATAAAACAACTCCACTTCATGTCCTTATTTCAATCTACTTAATTACGTTTCCCTTAGGCTTAGTGTATGTCCATGTCATAATCGAACAAAATATAGAATAACTAAAAAACAGACAATATATGAATGTCTGATGAATTGAAAAATATATTGAACTTGCTACTTTATTTCCAATTTTCTCCATGAAGTCCTCATCTTATTTCCATTTTTCATGTGTTGTGCGCATTATTGATAGAAACAATACACCCGAAAGCTACTTCTAATTGGCGTTCCACGTGCACAACTTGATTTCACGTACAGTCTACTCCGGCTAGCAAGTGAGATTATCTCCGGGAGCGACCCCAAGTTGGCTGCAGTACTCGGTGTAGTACTGGACGCGGGCCTGGACGGTGGCGGGGTTCCCGCCGTCGCATTCGAGCGCGCCGTTGATGGCTCTGATGGTGGCTCCGAACCCTTGGTCTATGACTGGTCGGACGAAGTTCATCCAGTACCACAGAGCAGTCTTGAAGGAGATCAGCGGGTCGGTGGCCACGGTGTCGGGGGAGTTGAGCCCGTCGAACCCGATGCTCTCTCCGGCCGGTCCATAGTTGAAGTTCCAGGAGAGCTGGATCGGGCCGCGGCCGTAGTAACCCTTGTTCGGGCTGCACGGGTACTGGGTGTTTGTCTCATCACAGTAGTCCTTTGAAGCTCCATCTATCTCGTTTATGTAGCAAAAATCTGCACAACCACAAGCAGCAATTTTCTGATCACGTTCTGCTCGTAATTTGATTCATTAAGTGATTAAGAGGGATTAACTTACGTCCAGTTTCATGAGTGACATGAGCGAAAAAAGCAGCAATCTCCCGCTTCGAATCGTCGACACTCCCGACCCTGCCGAACTGAGGGTAACTCCCGGCAGCCTCAAGGAACGTTCCTCGCGAGTAGAAGCCCTTCCCTTCGCAGCTCTCGGCGGCCTGCCCAATTATCCCGTCGAAGAAGGCCTCCGTCACCACATCCGCCACGACCACGTCGTTCGTCGGCGGCGGCGCGTTGCATGGGCCTTCCTGGCATCCCGTCCCACAGTAGTCATCCCCCGTGCCGCAGTAGCCCCACCGGCTGCAGCACTGGTCGGCTGCGCACCCGCAGTTCTGGGCCGAGGTGGTGTCGGGCAGGGCAGAAATGATGATCCCAGCAACCGCGACGGTGGTCAGGAGGAGCTTCCTGAGCTTGAGAGTTGTCATAATTTCTGAAGGGAGGAATGATGGTGGCTTGAAAGTGTAGTTTTGATAAGGTGGGGCTGGAATATTTATAGTGATGGATGAGGGCAATTTGCAACTTGCATGAGCTTCAAATTCAGCCAATTTGGACCTTTCAACACGGAAAGAGAATAAAAATCTAAATATATATATAAAATGAGGACTTTAATAGTGGCGTTCACTTTTTGAGTGTTTGACTGCGGCGCATCATTCATTCTAGATATAAATGAGTGGCGGGTCTAGACTTGAACCAGTCAAAATTGTGTTTTTGTTCTTCAAAATGCTTGACTTGCTTAAACTAGTTCATGAACCTTTAATCAGCCAGAGAGGCTTAGATTGCTTTGGCAGAATTCAATATCTGACCAAGTGCATTTCACTAATCGCACCTTGTAGAATCACTATTTCGGCTCCTGTTCTCGAATCGGGTTCTGAGGGATCAATCGCCCAGATCGCCGCTAGGGTGAACATGCAGTAGTTGGTCAGGTGGAATCGCTATCTCGTCCTTTACACGGCAATCGTGCTACTGAAATTAGACACACAGAGGAGGATCGTTAAGCAATCAGATGGGAACGGTTCAGGGGTTTCATAAAGTCAACCGCAATCTTTGATGAGCTATACTCATTTTCAAACGTGGGCATTCGAATTCAAGAGAGACCGTTTCATAAAAGAAGCTTCCCACATTATCGTCCCAGACACAAGTTCTGGGAAACATCCTCAATGCAAAAATCCAAAGTTGACCACCACTTTGTTTCTGGATTCATTCTGACCAATTCTCAGAGCCACAATCATTGCCTTTCGCGATGAAGAAGTTGTTGACCTGTGTGTTCCGTCTTTCCCCGTCGTTGAAAATGATCTACAACCGTGTATGAACGTCAAAGAGCGTTCACACGTTTTACTTATTCCATGAAAAGAAGTCAAAAGTTATAATCCAAAATGCTGCACATGTAGCTTTGATTGCGCATGCTTGCAGTGTTTTCTTTGGTGAAAGGAACAGCCACAACACATTATCAAAAAGTCGCTATGTAATTTACAGAACACAGTAAAGCTAAAGCCATCACACGGCAAGAACTAAAACCCGAAAGCCACTTTTGGGGGAAAAAGGAAAGAGGAAACAAGAACCCAAACAAAGCATAAGCCCTCACTACCATGTAATTACAACAGAATTTTCTCCAGTACTTCATGACACTCCTCCCAAAACTAGAGACCATTCATCATATGTTACATTCCATGTTCACCATTTTCTGACCTCCGGATGATTAACAGATGCACCCTTCAATCCCAAGCGACGCACCCGGTGTCACTGCCTCCTGCTTCCCAGCCACATGAAAGGTATTGAGACTCCATCAAAAATGACAAGAAGAGAATCAAATGAGGGGCCACTTGAATTTGCCCATCAACTGAACCACACCAACTTGATTGATCAATGGTCAGTAACTTGCATCCAGGAATTCCAATGTGGCTGTACTTTTATCAGACCCATCTAATCCTTATCACAGCTTTTCTCATCCTCATACCCTGATGCCTTGCCACTCCTGCCAACTATAAATGGCTCTGGGGTAGAACTGTAGCTATCCATGTCAAGACCGTGATAAGTTCTAGCTGTGAGAAACTCGGCCCCAGATTTAGCCGTTCCTTTGACAACAGAATCAGGATGCCTGTCGAGCAGTGAAAGAGCCTTCTCTGTAGCATGACCCAATGCGAGATATTCATTATCTTCCTCGTCAATCCCTAGTGGAGCAAAAAATTGAGCAGAAGAAGTAAGTCGCTAACGATCATAACCAGGGGACATTTCTCTGCATGTCAAACATAAATATGTTGAGAAAGAAAAAATACCATCCAGATTTTGGTCTTCTACATATCCACCCTTAAGGAAGGAAAAACGAGCTTCTTCTGATGGTTTCCTGACTTCTTCTGGGGATGATGTAACCAAATCCCGAAATTCCATAACATACTCTCCTGTCCACTGACTTCCACTAGCGCAGTGAAATAAAGATGCATTAGCAAGCATATTTAGCATATATACTGAGGGATAATGACAGAGCCACACATAACTGATGCTTTAGTGAATAATCACTTCGATTTACTTATACTTGGCTCATGTGAAGACAGGAACTCTTTTTGTTTTCTCTTTTTTGGGCTGACCAGAAGGAGCAGACACATAGGTTGATAACTCAACATTCGTACTATAAAGCACTTTTTGGCCGTTTATCACATTCTTTCAATCTCATGGCCAGAACCTAGGTAGAAGGCAATGTCAAGAAATGAGCAGAAAAAGGATAACTCAAAAACAGTAAAACTGAGTGGGGGTAGACACACTTCACAAAAAAAAAGAGGTGAGACATGTCAAAGAGCCTTCTAAAGTTATCAAAGCCTCTTGATTATGTCAAATTTGACATGTTTGGATTTTCAGAAAATAAAGTGGAAATGCCTGTGCAAGACACAATGGTAGCACTGTGATTTCACCAACATAAACTTGGATGTTTTTCTATGTATCAGATTCAGAGATTCCCGCTTAGCTTGTTATGATTTGCATGGTTCCTTCTCCTACTTATAACTGACCATGGCTATAGCAAAGCCTTTCCACTATACAATTTCATGATATAGACCAGGAATTTCAGTCTTCAATGCTCACCTCCTATACAATTTAATTTTCAAAGTTTATGGGTAATTTACCATGTCAAATTTTCATAAGGATTTAATTTGTTTCTTATAGTGGCAACTAACAATGCTCTTCTTCATTTCCTGTAATTCAATTGCAACAAGAAAACTCAACCATGAACATGCTGATATAAAACCATTCCCTATCATCAGCCAGAGTAAACATAGACATAAGGAGACTGACAAGAAAGATGCTGTCTGGAAACTGTTCCTCAAATCCTGAGACCAATTGTCATCATAACACTGTAACTACTTGAACATTCCAACCAGGGGACATCAAAGATGGAAAGAACTTAATGAAGGGAGGGCAGAGAGATTGAGAATCTTGGAAGTCTAAAAGCTAGACACAACTAGACAATGACAGCATTTAGATGTCAATCAATTGATACCTCTTGAAAGCTATCATGGCTTCAAATGGTGTGATTACAGGAGCCAAAAACTCTTTACTGTCCAGCAGAGCCGTCTGGGGACAGGAGACATAGATGAAAACATCGCACTGCAGCAAGAATAAAATAGCCATCAGAGATTCTGAGCTAGTCTTGCCCATGGGGTCAAGAAAAATAATATCTCACGCATCGGAGTGTACCTCAGGGAAGTTAGCAAGCTTTGCAGGATTTGGTCTCCCCATGGCAAGAGTATATGCCTTTTTTCCAGCTCCAGTGACCAGCTCTTTCATTTGATGTATCATATGAAGGTAGCCGGCTTCAACACAATTTGAGAGTAAGAGAAATGTCCCAACAAAAGCACAAGCATAATCATCGCGAAGCTTTTCTCCTAGTGGGCAGATGTAAGATATGAAACTTTGAAACATAGTGTGAGACAACCAGAGATTAACAACATGTCAAGATAACATCTGAATCTGTCACATCTTTCTTTTCCAGCCACAAATTGATCGCATCTTCATGAGCTCTCTTTTATTAGCCCCCTCACATTCAGCAATTCTATCCAAGTATATTTATATTTCTCTTAGATCATCTTGAAAATATACATTGACAACATCTGATTACAGAATATAATATGGTTATTTCGAATCATCAATAATGTAAACAATGTACATAGCTTACATTAGACCACCCTACCCCCAAAATGAATGCAACTTATAAATTATGAAATACTGGAAAGTGTTAGATTGGGCAGAGATATACGTTTTAAGACTAGTTCAAAGCTGCACAGGACTAACATATTGTGAACACTTATAAACCTTTCAGAAAGCACATAATCCTTCTGCTCGAAGGACAAATTTAGTATTCCCAGAAAAAGGAAGACTGGCTACTTAAACACAAGCACTCTACCAGAAATTATGAGCACAACATACCAACACCGAGGGTCCCCACCAAAATCCCAACAATATTAGCATCTTTTGCTTTCTCCACCAGGAAGTATCTGCATGATATTAGAGTGAATTTAATGCTGTGCCGATTCCAGAAACAAATTACAAACTTTCATCGTTTCTATCAAGAAGATTAGAAGTAGTAGGGCCTTGGGGGTGAGACAGAAGCCACAATTTCGTTGAAATAATACCTACGCTTAAGTATCCTTCTCTGTTGTGATAAATCTGTCAACAAGCGATCTTCTGTGGCATCATATCTGACTGAAATCAATCATCATCAGTCTAAAATGAAGTTTGCTAAAATGGAAAAGCAAAACAATGATAAGACTTGTCTAAGATGAAACATCTAATTATACACATCTCATCTATCCTTGTTTTTTTGAGGTAAATGGAAGAGTAAATGCAAAACTTCTTTGATCCAGCAGATGTTAACTTTATCCATACTTTCTTTAAAACCTGTACGTAGCTCACTCCAGCTCAGGCAACAAGTACTTATTAGGATGATTAGACCAATAAAAACATAGATATGATAAGATTGATCAGACAATAAGCCCAGACAGAAGTACTCAGTAAGATGATTAGACCTATATGACTGAAGGTCAACTAAAAGGGCTGAAGTTTAGACAAAATCATGGATATTGATTGTATAGCAAAATGTCCAACATCAGGCATATGCAATTTTACACCAAGGCACTGAAGTAAGGGATAGAGGACTTTATTGAGGAGGAATGTCAGCAGGAATAAGAAATTTTCAGCACTTGACTGTGATCATCACAAATTGCCACAGAACATCCTATGCCACAATACTATTGCCATCATAACCAGATATTGAAACCATAATTACAGCCACCCTTGATCCAGCCCCTGTCATCTTCTTGACTTTGCAACAACCACGAGCAAGATAACAAAGAATAATACAACACAGAATACGATCTCTGCATCAGAAATAGTGGGTCTATACAAGGTTGAAGCTGCAAGTATCAGAGAAAAAGCATTCCATAACATAGATTCTAGGTTTAATTTCACAAAAAATAGACGCCCACAGCTATTAAGTTTTGGCGTTCACCCAATATCATAGAATCACACTCAAGACTCATTTAGATTTGATATATTCTGTCTCATGAATGTAGTTTTATACATGGAAGGCACTCACTTGGTTAATGAGTTTTCTCATTAGTGAAAGAATTATGGACACTTTACACTTTCACTTATTTCACACGCACAAAAATATATAGGCTATCATCATATTTATCAGAATCAACAACATGCTGATAAATGGTACATCTAGAGAACTTTCTGAGAAGAAAGGCAATAAGCACCACAAATCTAACCTATGAGATGAGTTCAATGGGTCCCACTCGCATGGAATCTATCAAAATTTAAGAACTTGAAATTGGATCACATTTGCATAGTTGCAATAGTTAAGAAGACCTATTAACGCACAGTCATACCTCCAGATGACACTTTACATAGACCAGACTCTTAGTAATGCTATAGTTGCAAGAGCTTGCATAGTTTCTACATGTTCTACTGATGTATGATGGAGATTATTGAGGTGTTCAATGAACCAATGGCAAGCATTGGATACAGAATGTTTGCTGACTCAGGAAGTTCTTTCCTCCTTAA
Source organism: Eucalyptus viminalis (assembly GCA_014182385.1). NCBI lineage: Eukaryota > Viridiplantae > Streptophyta > Magnoliopsida > Myrtales > Myrtaceae > Eucalyptus > Eucalyptus viminalis. Next base: position 1,831,588 of record CM024526.1, read on the forward strand.
TCTTCTAATTAGAGGTTGGACCCTGTTTGACATTGACACTGCCCCTCACCCTTGCCCTCATCCTTATCCTCACCGTCATGCTCCCCTAACCCTGGTACCATCCCAACCACAACAAATATAAAGTTCCCACTCCACACACAAGAAATGCATGAGAGAGATGGGGCAGAATGTAAGAAAAGTACAGTGGCATTAAAAAATTTGTGTTAAGTATGATCCCACTTAGCTAGACTGTACAAAGAGCAGGTCATTGTCAACAGCTGTATTTGTAAAAGAGTATTATTATCAATTCAATTTTGCAGAAAGTGGCAAAATAAATCACAAACTTATGCAAATTGGATTCAAATGCAGCAAGTAGAGATTCAGGGAATATTCTATTGAGCAAGGACAGAGTTCATATCAAGCCACATAAAAATAGATTTAAGGAAGGCCTAGCCTCTTCTCCTTGCCAGCTTGAGGACCTTTACAACAAACACTTAAAAGAACACAATATATCTCAAATTTACATACCTATTTCACACCCATTGAATGTCAAAACCAAATTTGCAAATGCACCATTTTCTGATCCTATCCAAAACATTGAGTATTCCTCCACTTTGCGCCCTTGAGGCACATTCCAGACTAGACCTCCGGTGCTGTGCCTAGTGTCAGTTTTTACACCAGCAGCATCATTGGCATGAGATACACCAACCAATTCCATGATTCCGCCAGAGTCACCAGACTTCCCAGATGGATCTAGCACTGAACAGACAACATCAGAAAATTGGATTTCCAGTTCAGCTTGGGATTCATAGGATACTAATGCTTCCAACATTGCCTTTTTCAAATCCAGCATAGCATAGGCATATTCCAGCCCAAAAAGAACCTGCAGATGAGAATGAACCATGTGACATCACAAATTCTTGCAAATAGCTAAGCCCCTTCTTTCTTTTTAGGGGGAGGGCAGGGTGCACTTACTCAATATTTTTAAAGATTTCAGGAGTTAATCATCAATATAAAAATTGAGCATCCAATTCCTAAAGCTCAAGGTAAAAAAAAAAGAGGCTAAAAGCCAAACCCCTCCCCCCAATTTTAAGCAAGTCAAACAAACACCAACCTTAAAATAGCCATAGTTTCAACTCTTGAAACCTTTATATCTAATATAAAATTGAGGGGCTGTCTGCGTACACTTAAGCAAAAGCTAAAGGTACTTTTTCGCTTTGCCGCCAAAAATTATGAGAAAATTGTATGGGAATCTACATGTCAACATTTTAGTGTTTTAAAAGTTTCTGGGGTTTTGGATTTAAAAAAGTCAAAGGTGAGTTGTAAATTTAGATTAAGCAAAAAAAAAAAAAAAAAAAAAAAAAAAGGCTAAAGGGCAACATAAATCAAGTAAATGGAGGCTTCTTTAGTAATGTCCTTATTTTATCAAGCCATATATGGATATATATTTACAAATCACAGTCGTGCCTAGGCACAGAGAACTATCAGAATGTCCCAATGGAATCGTTAGTCAGGCTGTAATGAAAAGTACATGGGCAGGTATCAAATTACTTATCAAAATCTTGCGGGCAAATAAGTTGTAACATAGAAAAGGTGGGAACTGTCCGTAATTTTCCCAAGTTTTAAAATTACAAAAGGATAGACTATGTCATTCCGTAATCCAACAGTAGCAGTTAAAAAAAAATCTCTTACCATAACAGGTTTACCAGCTGTACTAGCAGTGTGCAATAGGTTGTTCACACAATTTGATACATTTATAGGAGCCTTTCCAAAAACAAAGAATGCTGGAAGGGTTGATGTGCTGCAGAGGAAGCAAGAACGAAATCAACAACCAAGGCAATATAGACACATGTTAATTGATATCTTCTTTGGCTTTCTAAAAAATAGGAATTAGGCAAACCAACACAGATGAAACGATATTGCAACCGATCAAATCCATAAACAACTCCAAATGAACCAACAACGTTAGATGAGCGACAACTCAATTAGAATACTCACGGAGTAAGACAAGCATGCCCATAATGTATGACGCAGTCAGCATTAATATGTGAAGCCCCGACCTCGTCCACGCAACAGCTACCAAAGGTGGTGTCTGCCATCACAAATAGTCCGATGTCACCATCTCCTCTGATTTCCTCACCAGAAGATGCTCTCAGAGAAGCAAGTTTCGTATGTAAAGCTCTCACCACCTTTGTTGCATCCTTTAACAGGTCATCTGGAAACTGTCCGGAAAATAAAAAGCAAAATCGGACCTTGCAAGTACTACATTCCCTCAATTCATCATATCTTAAACTAGAAATATATTCTTACACAACAAAGGAATAAATGGATCGACATGGACAACAGAATTGACCATAAGCTCATTAAACCATGAACAGAAAAACAACACCCTGTCGACACGGAAACAGCGCCGATGCACACTCGACACGCCACCATCACTTTCGGCCTTACTTGCTCCACTATCCAATTTCATATCCGCGATCAGGATTCAGTCAAGATCGCAACTTTAAATTCCTTTTCTCCCTACTTTTAATCAGTCACTAAAGAGAAGTGCGCTATTCATATCATCCGGCCATACCCCGAGCTCAAAAGCGTCAGTTCCTGCTTCGCCTTCGAATACAGGCGACGAAACGAAACGAGAGCAACTTCAGCTCCAAATCAGTCTCGTTCGCGGGCTCACGAGCTAGCAGAGCGATCGACGGAATCGACGGAAGAGGCAGAGGTGGATTCTCACCTGCAAAGCGACTCTGGCGAAGTTCCGGCTCAGGATGAACTCCGCCGTGCGATCGATCTCGTAATACGATTCCAAATCCATGCCGCCGAAGACGCCTTTATAAAGAAGCTCCCCCGGGGGAAGGAGAGGCGGCGACGGCGGCGGCGGCGGCGGCGACGGCGGCGAAGATGAGGGGAGAAGGAAGCTCTCGTTTCGGCGCCGGCGGCGAATGGTGGTGGCTGTCAACCTCCGTCGTTATATGATCAATGGGCGGGGCCTGCACAAAGCGGATCGGGCATCGGATCCGAAGGCCCTTGGCGGATTGGGTGATGTTTAATTATTATTCCCTGGAAAATGACAAATGATTCATGTATTTTAATTTATTCCTTAAATTATGAGCTATCAATTTGTTTAACGTGATTCCTTAACTCATACCTAACGTGTGATACCATTATTAGAACTTTAATTTATTCCTTAAATTTTTAATATATATTCAATTTAATCCGTAAATTATATTAAAATGTTTAATATATTCATTCTAATAGTTTAAGTTTAGGGACATCCAATGACTAGAATTTGGGATGATTTTTTTTTTATCTGATTTGATTCCCAACTAGGGATCATATTAGTTGGGTTTCCAATCTAGTCCGATGGAATTGATCATATTTAGTTCTAATTTTATCAATTTTTTTAAAAATAATAAATATATACGGTTCTTGTTTCTCTTGATATTAGGAAGCAGGTTACCTGGATAATGAATTGATACTCGAAACAAGTTATCTGGATGATGAATTGATACTCTCCGAAATTGGACACAATCAATTAATTCGGTCCAATCTAAATGATTCACAATATTTAATTTAATTCGATATAAGCAATTCAACACACTTCTAACAAGAATGAACATATATAAAAAAATTAAGGGATTATATTAAATCAATTAAAAATTTATAGATCAAATTATATATTGATTTTAAATTTATAAACCATTTATATAATTATGCCATTATTTTTCTCATAATTTGTGACGGGCACTTTTTATTTCCTCGTTTCCTCCTTTTCCGGAAAATGAAAATTTTATCTGAAACTAATGAAAAAATTAAATATTATCTCGAAAGAGAACTCATTCGTCCGACGCTGCTCCTCCTCCTCCTCCGCTCCATGTTCTTCTCCTCCTGCAACATTCGAACTTCGGAGAGCGCTCAGTCCGAGACCGAACTCCCTCGATGGCCGCCAAGCTGCAAACTTTCGCCGGTCTTCCTCCGCCCGCGCTGCCGCCCGCCTCCTCCTCCGGCTCCGGCGACGGCCTCTGCGTCGTCAAGAGGCCGCCGCTCGCGACCTCCTTCTTCAACGGCGGAGGTGCGTCTTCTCTTCTCCTCGCGCTATGATTTCTTACCGCGTTTTCTCCGGAGCCGGAGTGCTTGATTGTAGCGAACTTCGATGTTCCCTGGGCGAATGCGAATGAATGGGCGGCGGGCCTGGAGTGATTGCAGTGTTAGTGATTGGAGATTCCTGGTCGGTAGTGCGGAATGCGATTGAGGGGAAGAGGAAGAGGGAATCGAAGTGCGGTGCCTATTAGGACTGTGTTCGAGCGGAATGATGTTGCTGGTGAGTACAGCGATGAGAAAATCGGAGGCGGAGATTGGTTCGCTCGGCGTGTTTCGCAAGGACAGTATGGATTCCTAGTAGATTTTTTGGAGAAGAAAGTAAAGGGATGGTGAAAAAGAGAGGCTTTGATAGCACCGTGAGAACACTGTGAGGGGGGATAAGTGAACCGTCTACTTTATACTCAGGGAGAGAATATAGGTAGGAGTTGAGCATTGCCAGAGACATTGGAAGATATCTAAGATGGCTCTATGTGTGTGGTGATAGATGTGAGAGACAGTTTATTTACCTTATGCTTCCATGTCTGCGGTAAATCATAGAATTGCTGGACTTTCAAAGAAAAAGGATGTGCATTTCCTTGCGAAGATCCATGGAAGAGGTTCTTACCATGAGGCAACACGTTTGGCCAAGTTTAAGTGGTCTTTCACATGCTGTTAGATGTTCTCCCTTACAGTTTGTCAATGCACAACCCTCTGTTCGACATCAGCCAAATCTTAGATGCTTAAAACTAAAAGGTCTAGATGTTGTACCTTTACTATGCCCATACCAGTGCTGAAAGCGTAATTGTTCATTTGCAATACATATTAGAAAGGGGATACAGGCATGAAAGTCCTAAAACTTATGTATATAGTGCAATTCCACCCCATATCTTTTTGATTGAACAGTTACATACACAGCATAAATGTTCATGCAGTTGGGAATTTAAGAGTTACGAAACTCAGAATTGCTCGTTGCAAAGGATTGGATTGTCAAAGAAGAGGTGGTGGTGCTCTTGGTGCTCGTATGAATCTTTTTGATCGGTTTGCTCGAGTGGTCAAGGTTGAGTTCATGGAACTGTTTACATATGCACACCACAGTATCTTATTTTACTTTCAAATACAGTATATATCCTGATTCACTTCTTCCCAACTGCAGTCTTATGCCAATGCAGTCATAACTTCTTTTGAGGATCCAGAGAAGATTTTAGAACAGACGGTGCTTGAAATGAATGACGACTTGATAAAAATGAGGCAAGCAACAGCTCAAGTAAGCTTTCCAATTCTTGCTGCATGTTTTCCTTCTCTTTAAGTCCTGTCTTGTTTCACTTCCCCTTATTCACTTCACTTCTTCAGTATATAATTCTGTGTCTTCTTAAATGTGGAAAGGTGAGCAACAAGTGATTTGAGCTCGATGAAGAGTAGTATAGTTTGAAAATTCCTACTCCTAGAAGCTTCAAAATGATCTTCGTTATGAAGTTGCCTGGTTTACTAACCATAGTTTGTCTCTTATTACCTCAAAATGTTGCTCTAAATAGATCCCCTTTGTTCCTTACAGGTAATTGCATCTCAAAAGCGGTTGGAGAACAAATATAAAGCTGCAGAGCAGGCCTCAGAGGAGTGGTATATGAGATTAGAACCTTTCCTGCTAATTTTCATGATGTTATTGCTGTACATTACTCATTCTTTGTCTTAGGTATCGCAAGGCTCAACTGGCTCTACAGAAGGGTGAGGAAGATCTTGCACGTGAGGCTCTTAAAAGAAGAAAATCTTATGCTGTAAGTTGTATTTTCATTTTGCAATGTTTTCTTCTTTGGAGTGGTGGACAATTACTTAACTAATACCGGTGTTCTCTTATCTTGCTCTTCTTTTATTTTCTTCTGATTATGATGAGATTTCTGGCAAGATTTTCATTTTACTGGAATATAGGGGTATTGACATGCGTGGCCCTTGAATTTTTCTTCATATTAAATGTGTTCCCCAAACTTCTTTTCTTTTTTCAATCTAATATCTAAACTTTCAAAATCCGCTCAATGTAGTCCTTCAATTAAGTGTACCACCATGTCACATGCATTTTTCTAATGTGGATGCTCACATCAACATTTATTGGGCCAAAATAATGATGTGGACTACCATGTCGTTTTCCCAAGTCAGCAATTTTTTTTTCCTCCTTTCATTTTGGGCCAGAATAATGAGAGAGAGAGTCTTGAGGACCACATTGAAAATTGAAATGTTCAGGTCAATGTCATTATCCCTTTAATATACTATGCCAGTACTGTGTTTTGTATAAGTTATTTTCTATTATTCATAGTGCTTGTCATTCTAAATGTAAAGCAAGGAAATATCAGCCATCACCTTCTCTACAAGGTATCACGGTCACATTTGACTGCTTTATCCTGTGCTCTTTGAGTCTGCACTAATACAATAACTGGGTTAGACATCTTGACACATAGCTTGCGATAAGCTTCCATGATCTGGCAGGTTTTTGAGTCCTTTTTAGAGAGAAAGAACAATGGATGCACATAATTTATCCTTTTTTATTTTCTTCTAAATTGCTTAAGCTTTGACTCACATGAAGTCCCTTTTTTCACTACATATTAGGTAAAGTTCTGATCTTCTGTCTATTACATATAAGGTCTGTCATATACACACATCACATTATTCATCCAAGCCAGTCTAATTTTTCATCAAATATTTCTTGTTAATTTTGTTTGGTAGCTACAGAAACCGGTAGAGTTCAATGGTTAGGTTTCTCAACATGGTCAAACATTTACATTATTGTAATCTTACCTTTTACTTTATAACTGAATTCATTACAATGTGATATGTATGAACACATCCTTTTTCTTTAATTCTTGATAACGTCATATTTATTGCCAAATGTTATCCTTACTTTTCAATAAAAACATGTATGGTCCCCTTTTTTTTGGTCCTGAATACTCATATGATGCAACTTGAGATGATTTTCATTTGCTTATGGCTAGAAATAGTAAGAGATAGATGGTGTCTAATTTCTTTTTCAATGCAATATATTCTTTTTCAGGACAACTTCAGTGCTTTAAAAGCACAGTATGATCAACAGAAGAATGTGGTCGATAATTTGGTCTCAAATACCAGGGTATGTCAAGTTCTCATCTTGTGAAGGTTACTTCACCCTAAATGACCGGTGAAGGCATATTTTGGCGTTATACTTTTGTAACTCAGTCATCAATTATCTTTAGGTGAGAAACGACCTCTGGTAATCCATTGGGATGGGAAGACTCCTTTGACAAAATTATGTCTCTATACTAACTTTGAAACAACAGCTTAAAAGGAGGTAGATTTGAAAAGAAAAAAGTGGAGAAAAGGTCATTTACAGCCTTTTTAAGCAGTGCAATATGCCTTATAGAAACTCGACTTCTCCTTCAATGTTGCTTGTGATCAATCATTGCTTTCTTTCATGGTTAGCTCAAGCAGTTTTTCAAAAGCCTAACAAAAACGATGGGCATGGAATAACTTGTACTGCACTTTAGCCACCAGCTACTTGATCAAAACTTCGTAATAGCTGAATGCACTCATTGAATGAGTGGTTCTTGGTGAAGGTTTGCTTTTTGTACCCTTAAAGGAATCAATGCTAGTAAAGAGTAGCTTAACATGATCGTTTAAAGTTACCTAGGGTATTGTTATGTATAGGCCTCTGGATTTTAAGAGAAAATTGGCCATACTTTTTTGTTGGTTATTTTATTTCTTTGAGGAGTATATTCATGTAGAGATACTGATTTTGTCACAGTTGCATTCCATGAAATCCATTTTTGTGTAGCTTTTGGAGAGCAAAATACAGGAGGCAAAGTCCAAAAAGGATACTCTGAAAGCCCGTGCTCAGTCTGCGAAGTTCGTCTCTGTCATAATTTCCCATAGCTATATCCCTTCCTGTTTTTCTCCATCACTCATATGAGATGCTCATCTCTTTCTTTCTTTTTCTTTTTTCTTTTTCTTTTTTTCCCCTCTCTTAGGACTGCAACCAAAGTTAACGAAATGTTAGGAAATGTTAACACAAGCAATGCCCTTTCGGCATTTGAAAAGATGGAAGAGAAAGGTAAAATTTCTGCTGAATTGAATTTATTGTCTGCTTGCTTGATGGGCAGTCTGCATATATTCTTTTCGTGTCAGACGGTAGCTGTTATTCACTTTCATTACAGTTCTGGACATATATAGATAGAGATTTTTCATCTTGTCTGAATTTAAAATTGAGAACTAACCAGAATGACAAACTCAAAATTGTTACTTTCTATTTTTCCTGTACAGATTTTATTAACGAGTCTATTATGGAAAAAGAGATAAGGATTTGAATTAAGCTTGTTTTCTTCCTACTAGTGCTCTACATTTCCTGGGCGATCAGTTTCTTTGTACATGTCATCCTTTGAAGAAGAATGACATGGTCTAGAGGTGTCTGAAAAGGAAAAGAAAAGGAAAGGAAGCTATCAGTATGAAAATAGACTCAAACTGAGCAAAACCATAGTAAATTCTCTTTTTATTTTTAATTGGGAAGAAAGTGAAAGAGGATTGTGTTTTGTTTAGGTTTCATATTTTCCCTACACTGAAACGAAATTGGTAAATGAGTCCTGCTTAATCATCTAGGCTGTATTACATATTAGTCTGTGGGACAGCAATCTTCACATAAAGCTATCAATGTCTTCTCGTTAGGTTTGGGAACATTAGTCATAATCGGTAAAGATAGAACATGCATACTGAATGTTAAACATTATAGCTGTCCATTTAAAAGTAGAACCTACATTGTGCTTAAGTGGTTCAAACTAAAACAATTGGACTGCCACCTTGTTTTAAGGTTTCCCCTTTTTTTTCATTTTCTAATGTCGTTTTCTGCTGTCAAAATACACTGAGTTTTGGATTTCTGCTCCTCCAAATTACATCATTCAGGCTATTTTTCATTGGGTGCATGCTAGAGTATATTTAAGGTCATGTAATTTAACATAGTTGTTGCAAGGCAAAAAATTGCTATGCAACTTAACCAGTTGCAATTTGATCCAACTTTCTCGGACCTTTGAACAAAACTTTGATGAAAGTTAGGTGGCCAATTTCTTATATTCAAAGAAAATTTAATTTGAAATTAAGCATGTAAGTTAAAAGAAAAGAAACTGGAGGCACTGAGGTTTTGCAAGTGATGGATTCATTTATGATGTATTATATTTTAACTGAAGAACAATAAAAACAGATAATCTAATGATAACTTGAGATGGGGTTTTATGACAATTCTGAAATTTTCTAAAATTATGTTTTGCCACCTGTTGAAATGCCACATGTCTACTAGGGAAATAAAGTAGAATAGCTCAAATTTCTGCGTTAACATAGTGTTAGTGAGTTGTCAGATGAAACTGGCATCTCAAACTTTCCATTTGTTCATTTGACAGTGATGGTAATGGAATCTCAAGCAGAGGCTGTAGGCCAGTTGACAACGGATGATCTTGATGGAAAGGTAACTGGTTTATCCCTGCATTCTCGACCTTTGGTTTATTTTTACATTTAATCCTCCTCATTAGTAAAATGGTTCCATTTCTTCCCCCATTTAGTTATCTTTGCAGATATTTTGCTCCTTAGAAACTACTAGAGTGAAGCAATTGTCCTTGAGAATAGATCTTGTTAACACTATGATAAAAGGACAATTATAGTCAAACTGACTAAAAATTGGTGAGGCCTCCCTGTAAACTTTGGTATGCTGTGCCAAAAGTTCAAACTGTAACCTGTGGCTGAAAGCATGAAGTTTATTTTCACTTCTTACCAGTTGGTACAAGGAGTCCTTTTTGGGCACTTTTAGGTTTCCTTTCCTCATTAAACCTTTTTCATATTAAATGTTCTTTTGCATTCAGTCTCATTATAGCATGTTACCGTGTTTCTCAATTTCCTTGAGAAAAAGCAAAGAACTCATGGCCTGGGGCTTTTCCATTCAAATACAGCAGCTTCAGCTTATTTGAGGTCAACCATGCACATGTTTCAGCTGCTATGCAACCATTTTGCATCTAAACATTTCTAGTTCATTATTAAAATGGGGGCGCAAGTAGCACTTCTCATCCCAACAGCATCATCTGACAACATCTGACAACATTTGACAACATGTCAACCATTTGTGTTTAGACTTGTAAGAAGGTCCAACCTAAAAGTTTAAGCCATTCAGTGGAGGGAGACTACATGAATTTAAGGCCGTGATGAACCCCATAGCCAAGTGATGTCGGATACTTTATCATGTTACATGCAAAGCGAATGAATAATAAAACATGGGATTGAAGGACAAGGATAAGACAAAACAAGAACCATGCACGAACAAACCATGCCATCTTGGGCATGAACAACTGAAATATGGCTCTAACCTATGTTTAAAAGTCCATCTTAAAAGCTTTAGCCGTTAACAGGAAATAGAGGGTATGTAATAAGACCTAGATAAACCATAAGAGATGGGATACTTTAACAAGACGATGATGCTTATGAAAAATGATATTGCCTCCAGATTATAACTCAGTATTTTTCCTCTTGGCAGTTTGCATTGCTAGAGGGCTCATCAGTTGATGATGATCTTGAGAACTTGAAGAAGGAACTCTCTGGTAGCTCAAAGGTAGGTCTTTTACCCCCTAAGAAGATAGTATTAGTCTGGTTTATTATTTCTCCTTGATTTTAAAGTGTGAGATTGTTGCGGTAAATGTCTTTCACTTATTTTCCTGCTGGAGGAATAAAGAGACATTGCTTTAATAATTATGATCTGGTTAACATGCATAACAAACTTACTGGGCTATGAGAATTAAATACTGATATTGTGAAGAGCTGGGAGAAAAGAAAACGGGAGTAAAGAAGAAAAAATGTTGGGCTGTCGGTTGTCTGGACTGAAGCTTTAGAAGTCTTATGGACATAAAAGCTTCCTATTAATATGCTTGGTGTTTTGTCGAAAGACTATATTTGTAACTCCCAGTCAGCATGGCTCTTGATTTTTCAACCAGCTTTCTTTTAGGACAAGAAACTAAGCACTATATTGTCATGATGGCACATTTAGCTACTCAATAGCTCAAGTGATCCGCGACACTTATGATAAAACTATTGGAAGTTTAGATGATGAATTGGCATAACCAATTCATGGTTTAAAAGGTAAATTTTTCCTTCCTGATTGCACTTCATAGTTTTATGTTTAGGACTTCATATTTTATGTTTAGGACCTTTGGATACTCCCAAAAACTAATAGTTTCATGTTTAAATACCGATGAAAGAAGTTCTGCCTTTTCTACCTGTTTCTCTTTGCCAAGGAAGTGGGGAAAGAAAGGAAAATCGGCTATTCATCTTTGGAATATCTCATGAAATGTCTATCTTCAATATGTACGTCTTTAAGTGTTGTGTGTTTCACTCTTTTCCATCAGAAAGGAGAGCTCCCACCAGGCAGAACGGTTCCTGCCAGCGCAAGTAGGTCTCTTCAAGATTCGGACATAGAGAGGGAGCTGAACGAACTAAGACAAAAAGCTAAGGAATTTTGACATTCCTTGTTGGAACTTCAGAAATTCTTTTGCAACCATTGTTCGATATGCTTTCTCTGAATGTAATTTTGTACAGGTAAATTGAAAAGAAGATCAACAATATTGGCGAAATGCCAAAACTCAAACAGAAATTACTAGTTTCGATTTTAGTATGTACACGGATGGTGCGCACTAATGTATGATAACTAAAGCTCTCTTTCTCAGTGCTGCTGCTGCTGCAGGCTAGCTTTTAAGGCTAAATTGCAAGAAGTATCTGTCTTTCAAAGTACGAATATGTGAAATAATAGAGAAAAAGATGAAACAATTGATCCATAATGACGGAAGTTGTAAATTTCTTATATCTGACTAACGACAATTATTACTTTTCATATATACCGTCGGACTAAGGAAAATTATCACTGAGTCGATGCTGGCTGAAGCTCAATCATCTGGAAATATGAAAAGATTGAAAGAGATTGCAAGCCATAAATCTTTTTGCAAGCGTCAAAAGCGATAAATAAGGCCATCTGATCGTTCGATTTCCAGAAACACGCGAATAATGGGAAAGAGTAGAAAACAGAGAGACGTTAACAAGAGTAAACAATGGATTGCCATTTAGGGGTTGGGAAGTCAGGAGGGAGCTCAAAACCGAACTGAATAGCCACAGACACGGGCATGCAAGATGAAGCTGATTGCAAAACGTCGCAGAAGCAATCAAAATGCGCGATGTACAATTTCCTGAGCCCAAGAAAGATGCAACAAAAAGCCGTAAGCAGTCACTCGGAAGATGAGATGTTCAAAAACTCCAGCTATTGAATATTGTAATCAAAGGCCGCCTGACTGAAAAATCCCCAGAGGCTTCAAGCATTTGAATCTCAATGGCTAATGTACTTGTATTGACAAAACTTGATGAAAAAACGGCTTTCGCGACCCTTGTGACATCTTCTTCGACCATCCTATACTTCTTCAACCATCCTATACTTCTGCAGCTTTTGTCTTCTCCTTTAGGGAGCAGTCCTGCGTACCTTAATGAAAAAATGGCTTTCACGACCCCTGGCGTGCCTTCTTTGATCCCGCTCCTTCAGCAGCCTTTTTCTTGTCCTTCCTCTCCCTCTTCTTTAAAGCAGTCATGTGTGCCTTGAGAATCGTGGCATAAGAAGCTTGAAAACGCTGATGATCTTTAGCTCCTACCTATTTATACATTATAATAGCAACAATAACGGCAATATCAGTCATCAACTCCTCACTAGAGATAGAAAGGATAACGTAACTTGAACTACTAACTACTCTTTGGAGAACTGAAAGCGTCATCCAAAATCACATAGAACTCAAGGAATGCTGGTTTTTGATCCCCCAAAAAAGAGTTTGACGGATGGAAATTGAAAGTACTCTTCTAAGAGATCATCGTAAACCATCAAGCATTTACTGCTCTCAACACTCTTTATTGTGTTTATGATATGATCCTCAGACAGAATTTTGCTCCTATTTCAAGAGGATTAATCACATCCAAAGAATCTTCTATTAGCATTTAGATCTTGAAATAGTTTTGCTGTGTTGTGTGTTGTTTCTTTCCAATACAGGGGTATTCCCAACAATTTATGACAACTTGCGAACCAGATTTGGTGATCTGAAAAGAAGTATACAAGATAGGACAAACTAAATAGTATTTGCTTCTTCTGAGTAATCACACTGAGAGGAACAAACAATCGTTATCCCAGGACAAAGGCTTGAAACCGCATTACATGCCTAGAAAAGTCCTCCAATCCAATGTAACTTAGTTATTAAGCAGTTCTCAACTGGGTGGTCAAAACAGAGCAGCAGGTGTACATATAAATATAATTAGTAGCACATTCCAAGCATGATGCAGCCCACAGCCTATCTTTTCTGACCCAGAGAAATGCCAGAGATTGCATTTGGTTGAACTTACAGATTGCACCAAGGAAACAATCCTAGAAAGGATCAAATCGCATGCGCGTGTACACACGCATCTCTGTGTGCGTGCGCACGTATGCGAGAGAGAGAGAGAGAGAGAGAGAGAGAGAGAGAGAGAGAGAGAGAGAGAGAGAGCATACCGAGGTAGATATAGTCTTTTTGCCGTCAGTTGCACGTATGAGGCATCTGTACTCAATTGACTCACTGGCAGTTTTCAGCTTATTCCTTTGAACCTTAGACTTCAAGGAAGCTAAAAAACGGCAATCACCACACTCAAATCAGACATCTCTGTCGTGCCAATCGCAAGAATAACCAACAAACCAAAAAAAAGCGGAATCATCCAAAGTCACAGAAGTTAATTCATACATCGTTTGAGAGTAACCCAGACAGAACCCTGCTCCGTGCTTCTCTCGTACATGCTAGTGAGCTCATTCAAGAACGGGTCCGGCTGCAGAAGAACCTAAAGAACAGGAAGCAGGCACAAAATAAGAGAACCAAGGAAAAACCCCAAAACGAGCATATCACATCACAAAACAGCAGGCGCTGCCTACTCAGACAACCCAACACCCAGCACACACTCTGCTGCAGCCCTAAAGGCTACTAAAAAGATACGCATTACAGCACTGAAGGCACTCAACAGCTCCCCAAAATCAAAACCAATCTATCTCGCAATCGTCAGCGATCGATTCGAAAGTTGCCTGCTCAATCGCTTCAGTTAGTGCAATTGCAGGGATTCTTTACGCAGCAGACCTACATAGTTTACTAAAAAGATACGCATTGCCACACAGAAGGCACTCAACTGCTCTCCAAAATCAAAACCGATCTATCCCGGAATCGATAGCATCGATTTGAAGTTGCCTGCTCAATCGCTTCAGTTCGTGCGATTGTGGGGATTCTTCACGCAGCAGACCTATATAGTCTACTAAAAAGACACGCACTGTGACACCAAAGGCACTCAACTTCTCTCCAAAATCAAAACCAATCTATCTCGGAATCGGTAGCGATCGATTCGAAGTTGCGTGCCCAATCGCTTCAGTTCGTGCAATCGCAGTGACTCTTTAAGCAGCAGGCCCATATAGATTTACTCAAAAGACACGCATTGCGACACGGAAGGCATTCGACTGCTCCCCGAAACTCATTCGACACGAACTCAAAACCGATCGAGCTAGCGAACTGAAGCGATAAAGCACGCAACTTTCGAATCGATCGCTGACAATTCCCGGACAGATCGGTCGCCCACAACACGGAATGTCATCGCGAAGCGATCCCACCAATCAAACGCGCGAAGGAGGGAACAAAAAAAAAAAGAGGCGACGGCGCGAATCGGAGCGGCGATGCGAGAGGACGGCGACGAAATTGACAATCGCGATTCGCCGATTCGCGACGCCGGCAGGGCGAATTCCCCGAAGGGGAAGGGAGAGGAGGCGGGCGGTACCATGGCGGTTGGCGGATTCTCCGGGAAGAGAAAAACCCTAACTTCGTCTTCTTCGCCGCCGCGTGCTGGGGCAGCGATTTTGCTTCTCTCTCTCTCTCTCTCTCGTTCCGACTCCGAGTCTTTCTGAGGGGAGACTCGATCGCGTGTATCTAATTTAATCTCATCCGGCGTTATTATAGTAAAAGTGTTTTCTTTTTTTCTTTTCTTCGTACTACTTCTTTATTTCATTGAAAATAGATTGTTTCGTCAAAATATTTATTTGTATCGTTTAACATCATTAATCGATAAAAAAAATATATTTTATTATTGATAATAATTTATGTGAAAATATTTTCACGGACGAAAAAAAAGCTTCTTTGTTCAACTTTTTTTTTTTTTTGATGGGCCATACAAATAATTATTTTTCATGGAATAAATGTGCTCTAAATGCATTGAATTTTGTTAAATAGAGTCACTTTCTTGATAGAAATCTGAAAGTTCAAAAATAAAATCTCTTTATAGTGGATAGTAAATAATCGAATGAAAAAAATATTCATATACATAATTTCATGTATTTGATATTTTTATTCATGATATTTTACTCAGATATCTATAGGATAATAACGAGAGTGAAATGGACTTATAATTACTTCCATTCCATGTAATACAACATGGTGTAGAATGCAATATTATAGTTAAACGTTATTAAATAGAAATAGTTCATAATATATATAATTTATAACAAAACATGACATAGTAAATGTTTGGTAAGTGTAAAGACAATTTTTATGTAATGCGAATGAGCCCATAATGTTCGATTATTTTCCAAACGATATCATCATTTCCAAGCAATATATGTCTTCTTTAATTTTGTGTGTTTTTTTTTTGGGGTAAAGAAATAGAAGCCAGAGAAATAATTTTGTTAGTATCTTCACTTTCGAGTTTTTTTGTTTACAAATGATTCCATAGCCCTTTTTTCCATAGAAGTTGAATGTGCAAGAGTAGAGAAAGCAGGTGTAATAAACATAAATTGTTCTAACAAAAAAAAAAATTACGTACGAAAATTCATGCGGAGCATGGAACTACCATATTAGTTAGTTGGATAATTTTAACTTTTAATGAAAAATCACAATGAATTAAGAAAAAAAATTAATAAAATCATGAAGGGTACTTACCATATGGCTGTCTGAGTCTTTGCTTATGCATTGTTTCACGTTGCAATTCAAGTTTAGTAAGTTTGCCAAAGGAAAATATTTTGACTATTTATACCCATGAAATTTTCTTTTCAAATTTCATTTCCATCACCTTTTCTTCCCTTTTTTTTTTCAAACTCAGAGTCACCCAACCATTATTATAATCCAGTCAATTGACTAATTTTCTCTTTACAATTTAATTTTTTAAAAAAAAAAAAAAGAAATTTTATATATATATATATTGGACACATGGATCCCATGGATCTCGCTAATCACGGCAAATTCTCAATCAAATCAGAAAAAAAAAAAAAAAATAAAAATCAACGATCAACTCAAAGAACCACGCGGCCATTCACCCTTCAATGAGAGAGCCACCCACGACCACTCCTCCGCCGCCATCCCGCCTCGACGCCTCCGCCGGCGCAGCCCATCATAGCCGCGCCGCCGCTCGTGCCGCCATCTCAGGTCATCCCTCTCTCTCTCTCTCTCTCTCTCTCTGTGGCTGTGACATGCTCTGTGGATCATTCGTGGTTGGTTGTTTGATGTGTTTGGGAGCTGGATTTGTTGGTTTACTTTCTTCAGTGCAGGCATTAGAAAGAAATTTAGTTATGCATTCGTGGGGGTTAGTCGAGCCAAAGGATTCGCATACCGTTTTATGATAAAGGAGAGGTCTTTGTTGTGCGGAGGGCCCAATGCCTGCGGGGACCGCGCAGGAAAAGCGCTTGCCATTCGTTGGTTATTAGGAGCATCCTGAAAACATCCGGGTCGGGCGGGCATTTTACCAGAGATTTATATTGTATCAATCTACCCTTGTGGGGCACCGTGGGTTGGATTCGTGGAAGTTTTTCCCGGGGATGGGGAATGTGGTCGCGGGTCCTGCCCTGCTCCTTGGCCGTCTCTGTGGCGGCAGTGAATTCTGGTTGGTTCAAAATGGGGATACGGTCGATGCGTTTCGCTCATTCTGGCATTGTCGGTTCTTGTGCTAGTGTGGATGTCTCGGAACTTGGGAAGCAGGAACATGGTCTTGTTGTAGTTTTTGGGTATGAATCAAGCCTGTTCATAAGCGATGCATTTATTGGTATTTATGCCGAGTGTGGCGGCATTCTTGGTGCAAAGAATATGTACAATGGGAAGACATGCAGAGAAGAGACATCTTGAGCTTTAGTCGTGGTTGGCACTGATCAGCATGGGAAAGCTGAGGAAGTGTTGGCAATTGTTCGATAAGATGGTTACTGCTAAATGCATTTGCTTTGTGTAGCTGTCTCAAATTACAGAAGAGAGGTCCTCATTTTTTTTTTCTCAATTCTATGAACAAGGGCTATGGCATTAATCACTATACTTGCTTATTGGATCTTTTGAGTCATTGGGAACATCTGACGAGACCGGGAACCTCGTCAATCAGATGCCATTTCAACATGATGGATCTACATGGATAACTTTTTTCAGTGGCTGCGAACAATATGGTTAACAAAATGGCAATTGGAATTGCCAAACGACTATTATGCCATAAGGAGAAGATTTTTCAGTTTACGCACTTCTCTCCAATATCTACACTCATGTTTGCAATGTCAATGGGATAAATGTAGCCAAAATGAGAAAGTTGATGGCATTAATGGAAGTAAGAAAGATGCTTCTATGTGGTTGCATTAGCATTGTATAGGAAAACCAACTATTGTACGTGGGGAGACAACTCATCAATGAAACCTGATGTTTGGCTTGCTCAAGAAATTAGATGAATAGAAGAGAAGAAGAGGCTATGCTCTGGACATAGTTCAGTTTTGCAAGATATGGAGCAGCAAGTGAAGGAAAAACAGTTTAGATAAATATTATTGAAGTTGTCATTTTTGTTTTCACACGTTGGTTCATCTTTGCTCGTGACTCTAGTTGTAAAATGAGGCTTAATGGTTTCACTTTACTTCTTAGTATGGTTGGTTTGTAGGATTTATTTACTTTATTGGATGCTCTATTTGGTGTCAATGTTGCCTCTTGTAACATGGATATCTGGCTTAGTCAAGATGGATTTACTTCTCATATCCCAGTATCTTATTCCACTTTTGAATCTATTAAGAATAAAGATAATGAGGAGCGAATGTTGGATGAGAATGATGCTGACTGTTTTGTGTGCCTTACCTTTAAAATGAAGAACTATATAAAGCAGTGTTATAAAAAAAAAAGAACTATATTAGCACAAAATCAGAGAAGACATTTGTCCTTTAAAGTTTTTCCTTGTATGTTTAGAAAAAAAGGAGCAATGAAGAACCATATAAGGCAGTGTGAAAAAGAAAGAACCATATTAGCACAAAATCAGATTTGCCATCTGTTCTTGAAGGTTTTTCCTTGTATGTTTAATAAAGAGGCAGTGATTTGTAGGGTCAATAGCATTTGCTTCCCTATCTCAATTAGAACTATACAGGCTTTCTCTACTGTGCAGTGCACACACAATACACTCACCACTGAACTCCAATTCCATCAAGATGGCTGCTGCTGGGATGCCTCACTGCTCTCTCAAGTACCCAAAACCTTCCTTCTCTCATAAAACCCTACAGAATCCTCACCTAAATCGCCTCTTTAGGACCACCCTTACCTCAAGTATGTAATCTTTGATCACATTCTACCATCCTCTGCTTTTCTCTGTTATTTTATAAACGAAGCTAAGTTTTCCTTTTCATTTGCAGACCCGCGTTTTGTGGCACAAAATAAAAGAGCATTTGTCACAAAGGCCAGATCTTTATCTAATTCTGAGTTGAATTCCAGGTCTCCAGTGTCCATTAGAAAGAGTGATGAACCAATTATTGTCATTGACAATTATGACAGTTTCACTTACAACCTTTGCCAGGTAATTTCGGTTTTCTCTGGTTTTGCTTGAACAAAGAAAAACGATAAACAGAGAAAACAATAAATAATAATTGGTGGCCTCAATTTTACGTCAATTGCCGGTTTTCGTATTCACATCTAACATTTTGTTAGGAAAGTTTTTTTTTTTTTCCTTTTCATTGTGAGATGGGGTGTGGCTTCATTTGAAGGAGCGTAGTTGGTGAAACTGGATGCATGTGTGTGCACGCGCGTGTGCTTGTGTGAGGTAGGGTTTCCAGGCCTTTTGATAGCACCCGATTTCTCTCATCAACTTGTGAATATGCCTTCTCTCCCAGCTCGATCGGGTAATTATCAAAAGAAGAAGCCACTGAGGCTGGGCCCTAAGGGGTTTGCTTTCGCTAGGACTCAATTTTACAAGTATGCCTTTTGCTCTGTAGTTTGATATTGAGTGTTGACTCTTGACCACTTCAGTCATTCTTGGGTGACATTGTGGATACTGGATGGTCTAACTCATCCATCATATGGTTTAGTTGAAGAGACCGAAAATGGCAAAACCTGGAGTTAATTGCAGTTGCGACGTGGAATCTGCATAGATTTGTTCTTGTCAGTATTGAACTGATGCTAGTATAGTATATGCATATGGTAGTCCATTCTCTAAGACATTCTTGAAACTCACATCCGCCTTTTGCTGGGTCAATCATGGCAAAAAATTTTGTTAGATGAAAAAAAGATGCTTCACTGAAATGTTTAACATGTTAAAGTAGAAATCTGGAAGCTTTTCCACTTGTAAGTTGATTTCGATGTAATATGAGGTCTGTCCTGAGCAAAAGAAGCATTCTATGAGTCTTAACAATGAGTTGCTATTGAACACAAGCATCAACCTCATATTTCTCTCTCTCTCTACGTGCGCTTGCAAAGAATCCATCTGCATGCAAGCGCTTAGCTGTGTTTAGGAGGTCATTCATGCAATTGCAGAGTCTAAGAGCTCTGCAGGTGGATACTTGTGATGCAAATGTACAGCAATACTTATGACCTTCTGTTGTCATTTTTCAGTATTTGGGAGAGCTGGAATGTAAGTTTGAGGTTTACCGGAATGATGAATTGACCGTGGAGGAATTGAAAAGGTAAGAAATTTCCTTTTCTTCTTTTTAGTTAAGATATAATAGCGTACCGCTTTTTATGGCACAACAGGCCTTTCCGATCATTTGATTGATGTGCCTCGCTTGAAAGGAGCACTCTTTTAACTGATAGCTTCCACCTATTGTAGCAAAAAGCCAAGAGGAGTGCTTATATCCCCAGGACCAGGTTAGAGCTTCTATGATATGATTCCATTTGATCAAAATGCTGGCTATTTCTTGAAGGTAAATCAAAGGGAATATCATACCTATGCCATGGCATTATTGTTGTAGGCACACCCCAGGATTCTGGAATTTCTTTGCAGACTGTTCTTGAACTAGGCCCCGTGGTTCCACTCTTTGGAGTTTGCATGGGTCTACAATGCATTGGGGAGGCCTTTGGAGGTGTGTTTTTTGAACAAAAGCATGTGCTTGTGGCATATCTATTGGATCTTTATTTTATAATTGCTTGTTTCATGTAACCAAGAAATATTTCGTGTAGATAAATTCTTATTTTGTGCAGTAAAGCACAATTTTTTATTTTTTTTGGTAAAGAGTAAAGCACATTTTTGGAGCCTCTAAAAGCAAATTTTAGTGGCACGAATTATTATTTGTGCAGGATCTTGAATTGCCTTGCTTAATTCAATCTCAAGTAAAATTAAACAAGTTATTATGCTGCTTTATGCTTTCTATGCACAGAATTTGGTGTTTGTCACCAGTGTACTACTGGCCACTACTTTCTTTTGATGGAGAAAATGGTTCTAGGTGGCATCTGAACTTTTTGTTATATTTATTGGTGATATGAAGCATTTACAATGTGGCATGTGGTGCATCAGGGAAGATTGTGCGTTCTCCTTACGGTGTGGTGCATGGAAAAAGTTCTCTTGTATATTATGACGAGAAGGGAGAAGATGGCTTATTTTTTGGATTATCAAAGTATGTCTGCATTCCTTCTCTAGCATTTTTATTCTACAAGTATAGCTGGGGCCTATTCTTCTGTCAAGCTATGAGATGGACATTTGTTGGTCAAATGCAACTCTGTGCATAGTAGAATCAGTGCT
Organism: Eucalyptus viminalis; assembly: GCA_014182385.1. Taxonomy (NCBI): domain Eukaryota; kingdom Viridiplantae; phylum Streptophyta; class Magnoliopsida; order Myrtales; family Myrtaceae; genus Eucalyptus; species Eucalyptus viminalis. The sequence continues at coordinate 1,852,657 of CM024526.1, forward strand.
TTTAATGTCCTTTTTTGGCAGAATCACTTTCTTGTCAGCGTTCCAAACTGATATTATACATAAATCTTCATTTTATTCCCAGTTCCCACATAAAGCAGATTATTCATTTATCGTGTGTAAAACAGTTTCCTTTTGTGTATAGCTAGAATCGGTGCTTTTATGTAAAACAGCTCTGAGATGGATTGTTGTTGGTCAAATGCAACTCTGTGTATAGCTAGAATCAGTGCTTTTGATGTCATTTTTTGGCAAAATCACTTTCTTGTCAGTGTTCGAAACTGCTGTTATACATAAATCTTCATTTGTCGTGCCAGTTTCACAGCTTCCTTTTGTGTAGCGACCTGCTCTATTGTGCTTGCAGCCTTGAGCTCTTGTTGACGGAAAGCTGCTCTAATACCACGTTGATGGCATTCTGTATTTTAACTTCTCAATTGCAATGACAGATCCTTGTAATGGTGTATAGCAAGAAAATCCTAGAACCTCTACCCATTCCCCTTGTCTTTTGCAGCCCTTTTACTGCTGGTAGGTACCACAGCCTTGTGATTGAAAAGGAGAGTTTTCCTGGTGAAGTTCTGGAGGTCACGGCATGGACTGAGGATGGACTGATTATGGCCGCTCGTCACAAAACTTACAAGCATCTCCAGGTCTCTCCTCATCTCTCTTTCATTAAAAAGATTTCTGATTTATTTCAAAACTCGGATGATGTTCTGTTGGTTCATGCTTATTTGGCCCCACCTTCCACTATGTGGGATAAACGATTAACAACTAGTGCAATCTTGTCAGTGTGGGTGGATTTTTGGCATATGTTTGTCAACGATTTATCCTTTTTCTGCACGTGTGTTTGCTTGACGGCATTATTAGATGTCCTACGTTATGATCTACATGCACGCTTTGATATTTTTAGGGTAAGTCCTGAGCTTTTAGATAGCGCTCATTAGTGCTCATTGCACTGAGGCTTCATAAGTATGTCTCTGCACTCAATTCGTGTTTAATGTAGACAGAGATTTTAGTTTGTTGACCACAACATGTTGTCAAAGATTAAACATTATGCTTTCCGGATTGTGGTGACTACCTCTGATGTCTAGTCTGTGTGCAGCGAGGGGTTGATATCATTCATCTGTGTCATGTAATTTTCGGACCTTTCTCTTTTTGTTTGGTTGTGCTGTGTCGTGTTATTCCATTGTTAATATGTTGATACATCTCCTAATGTTGCTAGTTACTCTTTACTACAACTGCGAAAACCATATTGAGCTGACATGTGAATTTCAGGGTGTCCAATTTCATCCAGAAAGCATCATAACCGATGAGGGCAGGATGATTGTTCGCAATTTCGTCAGAATAATCGAGACCAAAGAGGCTGAAGCTCAGAAGTAGAGGAGACTCCTGTTAAAGAATGTTGCATTGTTGTTCAATTTATTTGACTCAGTTACTCCCTGTATTATCCAACAGGAGGTAGCCTGTTGAACCAATTGTGTCTTTTACCTTTTACTTTCTTTTTTAAACCTGCGGCTCTCGTAATTCAAGTTTTATCTATCTTTTTTTAATCTCTATCCGTGCATAATTCTCGCTCTAAAGTTCTATCTATCAACTTAGTGATATTAGTAGTTCATTACTTTAATTGAAAGATGTTCAGTTGATACATAGAAAGCACAACGTAATATTGTGAAAGGTATATAATCTCCTATGTAACGACTGAGAAGCTACTCCCATTATTATCATCAAACTACTAAAATGACCAACCTTTTTGGAGAAGTTTACTTGCAATAATCCTTTTAGGCATGGACTGTAAAAGGGTATGCAGACTGCCAAACGTAAACTCTTATACGCAAACCAACTTTAATAGTTTCAAATGTATGACTATCCAGATCAATAGTGATCCAGGAAAAGAAAGAGAATACACCAAAAAATGATCCTCCGGACAATAATAACCATCTCACTAGAAGTACAGTTTACCACTAGAATCTTATAAAATAGTCTAACTCAAACTTGTCTGCATTACTATCAACATCTAACGCTAAATTCAAACGATGCGTGAAACATTAGATGATCTCTCCATTTTCATGAGCAAAGACCGGGAAGATAGTTCAATTACCTGCGAACCAGACACCCCGAGAAAGTTTCCACATTAACCAGAATCATCCCTATCCATGCGCACCATTGAAGCCTTCTGATACCTTAGTTTTTCGATCTCCCTCCCGAGAAAATCCAAAGTTGTGTCGGTCACATGGTTAGGAGAGACCCCGGCATCGAGCATCATTTTCAAGAACTTATATGCATCCTTCAGACGCCCCGCCTTGCTGTGCACTTCAATGAGTGTGTTAAATGTCACGACGTCAGGGCTAATCCCACTCATCCTCATCTGCTCGAAAAGCTTGCACGCTTCGTCAACCCTACCAGCTTTCCCCAAGGCGTTAATCAGCGTGTTGTACATCACTACATCTAGGTAACCCCCGTGCTTCATTAGCTTGTCCAGGACCGCACTCGCTAGGTCCGCTTTCCCCATCTTACCGAGCCCTTGAATGATCACGTTGTATGTTGCAATGTCTGCAGGGCAGACCCGCTCGCCCATCTCATTGAGGACACCCATCGCCTCGTCGAAGTAGCCTTTCTTGACAAAGGAGCTCATCACGGAGTTGTACGTGTAGCTTGTCGGGTCAATGCCCAGGTCACTGAACATCTCAAACAACTTGCAGGCCAAGCTCAACTCTCCTTTCGCTAGAAAGATCGATAAGAAAGTATTCACCATGTCCATATCTAACGTGCCTGCCCCTTGGCCTTGAACCCGCAGCCCTTTCAAAAGCGAAAACAACTGAGGGGAATAATCCCCGGACTTCACTTGACTAGCCAACTGATCCATGTATGGGGACGATGACCAGTCATCAGATTCTGCAGATGAAGCCTTATCATCTCCCGTTCCAGTCTCTTCCGAACCCTCCTTAGGCGATGTCTGCAAGACAGGAGGAGAACCCACCAAACTCAAAATTTCATGGAAGCCACCTCTAGATGGGAACATTGGTGTGCAATCCTTTCTTTTGCTCTTATGATGCTTCATTGCCGCTTCCATGTCGGCTTGCCACTTGAGAACACTTGGAACCAGATTTCCATCCCTAACGTGCTTCATGAGCATCTCCGTCCCGTCCCACCAACCCTGCTTGTGAAATCCAATCAAGAGGGACGTTATTGTGACCAGGTCCACGACGAAGCCTCTGACTTCCATTTCTTGCACCAGTTTAAGAGCTTCCTCGAGCAGACCTTCCTTACAAAGCTGCACCGCGACAATGCTATAAGTAACGCTGTCCACAAACTGACCCTTTTTCTTCAAGTCGCAGAAGATTGCGTATGCACCCTCAGCCCTTCCATTCTTGAATAGTCCATCAATGAGGATGTTGTATGTCCAGCAGGTTGCCCTTATTCCATCCTGAACCATCTTATCAAAAAGTTGGCATGCCTCATTCACTCTCTTCGCCTTAAGAAGTCCATCTAGGAGAGAATTGTAAGCAATCACATCTGGTCGAAATCCATTGTACTGCATTTCGTCGAAAATTCTGGCAGCATCATCAATGAGGTACGATTTTGAGCAGCCTTGAATGAGAATTCGATACGTAAAGGCATCGGGGTCATGGCCAGACCCTTTCATTTCCTCCCACACGATCAGCGCATCTCTGACCTTGCCGGCCAAGCAGAGCGCCTGGATCAAGCTATTGTAGGTGCACAAATCGGGCCCAAACGATCCCAAACCCAAACTCCTCGCCTTCATCTCCTCGAAAAGGTGCAGAGAAGTCGGCAAATCGCCCCAACACCCGAACGCGTGAATACAAATGTTATAACCCCAAGCATCCAACTCAAACCCATCCTTCCCTCTCAATTTGTCAAACACCTCCCTGAACTCTGCTCTCATATCCGCCTTCCTAAGCGAGGCAAGCAGCTCATTGCACGTGACCGTGCTCGGGACTGAAACCGCCCCATCTGAACCGTCCAAGAGCTTACAGAAAATCGACAGCGCCAGCCCTACCTGGCCCTTCCTGACGAGCGCGGCGAGCACCGAAGTATACATATGGGAATTCAGCCTCATGCCGAGCTCTTCCATGTGATCAAGAATCTCGAGAGCGGCATCAAACTTGCCCGACCGGATGAACGCGTCGAGGAGGAGCTTGAAGGTCCAAGAATCGGCGACGACGCCGTCCTCCTTCATCAGGCGGAGGAGGGGACGGACCTCCTCGAGCTGGCCGGCCCGGCACATGACCCAGAACAGGTGGGAGTACACGCTCGCCGTGTGTTTGCCGAAATGCGCGAGAGAGCGAGACCACGTGAAGAACTCGAGCTTTCTCGACGGGTGGAGGGACCTGTGGGAGAGGATGTGGCGGAGGAGCGAGCCGGTGACCGGGACGGCGTCCGGGTCGAGGCTGCGGGTGCCGGACTGCGAGAGGGTCTTGGCGATGGAGGCGACGAGGAGGGTGTCGGCCAGCTGGTGCGGCCGCGAAGAGGGTGGCTTCTTGGAGGCGGCTCTGAGCGCATGGCGATGATGATGATGCATTGGGATGAATGGCGATGGCGGTGACGACGACTCGCGAGTGCAGTCATCACAAGGAATTCAGTCAGGGTGCGCGAGTGAATTGAAAGCTGTTGACAGAGCTGAATGTTCTTGGACTTTTGCTGGAGGGGCAGCTTTTATGCCATATTACCTACGATTAGTTAGATGGGTGAGTCGGGTCAGGTTTGGGTCGGATCGAAAATGAATCGACCCATATTTGATCAATTTAGGTCCCGTTTGGTTGGGCTTTCCAAAGGGCTCTAGGGAAAAATATTTTGTGTTTGGCATATGTTTTTTAATGCCCATTTGCCCAATGCCAGCATTCCCAATGCTGAAAGCTCAAAACTGGGGTAGGGCTACTTTGAGCATTGGGTATTTCGGAAATGCGATTTCACTGTTCACCAAGTTACTCTTCATCGTCTCCTCCGCCATTTGACTTCTTCTTTGCCGTTCATCTTCTTCCTTGCGGTGGGCAGTGCTTAACCGCGAGCGGCCAGATCTGGCAGCCGGGAAGCCTCGCCTGAGGTCGCACAACCTCAAGCGACCTCAGGCGTCGCTTGGGTGGCTCCAAGAGGCCAAATCTAGAGGTCCGGTGGCCAAATCCTCAAGCCAAGCTTCGGGCTCAAGTGGCCATGGCAACTGCAAGCTTCGAAGCTCAACCTTCAAGTTGCTTCGAAGCTTGGCCTTGGCGGCTTGAGACCACCTGCAAGCTTCAAAGGTCGAGGTAAGATCCTCAAGCCAAGCTTCGAGCGGTCATGGTGGCTGCGAGCTTGAAGCTTGGCCATGGCAGCTCCCGACCACCTACGGCGTTGCCTGAGGCCGCTTGACCTCGGGTAGCGTCGCCTGAGGTCCGCCTGAGGTCCAGTGACCCAGGCGACGCCTTGGGTCGCACTTGAGGTCGCGACCTCAGCTGTCAGATCTGGCCGTTAGGAGGCCAGATGTGGAGGTCTAGTGGCTAGATCTCGCCTCCGTGACCTTAGGCCACTAGATCTAGCGGTCCGGTAGCCAAATTGGCCATTCAACAGTTGGCCAGCGGTTAGCCGGCCGCCGGATTTTATTTTCGAGACTAAAAAAAAAAAAAAAAATAGCAAAAGCTAATAACAAATTCAAGTTTTGCCAAACGGTGTTTTTGCTAAAGTTATTTTTCAATATTACTTGAGATTATAATTTATCAAACACTGTAGCATTTTGGGAAGCCCATTTACCTCAAAAGTATTTGCATTCACCCAAGACATTTCCCCAAAGTTGAACCAAACTGGTCCTTAATTCGTTATGACTCATATTCATATAGTGTAAATCAAATGACCCATACCCGACTTGACATATATTCGACCCGACCCGTATTACTAAGACCTATTAATATTCTAGGAAAACTCATCTCTGCTATATGTTAATTAAATTAAAACTTCAAATTAAAATAAAAATAGTAAATAAAATAAAAAATTTAAAAAAAAATTAAATTGAAATATTTATAAAGAATTAGATCATGCACATGTTTCTCTTATTTGAAGTGAATACATATTATTGAGTGATTAAAACTATAATATGAAAATTTTTAACTAAATCTAAAAGAGCTTATTTTTATGATTTTTATTTATAAAAAAAAAAGTATTGTTAAAACACTTTTATGCAATACAAATTTAATGGATTTTTTTTGTAATTCTTTTTAAAATATTTTTTAAAAATCGATTTTTAATTATTTAAGAATAATATTTAATTATTTTTCTTTTTAAAATATAATTTTTTATTTTTAATAATTATTTTCTTGTTTTTTTCTTCTTCGGCCGGCGATCGGCCACAAGCGAGATCAAGCCTCGCCGATGCTAGCGAGCTCGAGTCTTGCTAGATCTAGCGAGGCCAAGCCTCGCTAGCGTTAGGCAAGGTTCAATCTCGCCGATTTGGCGAGGTCGAGGCCTCGCTCGACGTCGGCGAGCTCAAGTCTTACTAGATCCGGTGAGCCTCGAGCCTTGCTAGGTGTCGGCGACCTGGCGGGCTCGAGCCTTGCCTCGCTTGTCGCTAACCGCCGGCTAAGGAAGGAAGACAAGGAAAAAAAAGAAAAAAAGAAAATTGAAATATGAAAAATAATTATAATTTTGATTTTTTATTAAAAAAAATATAAAGTTAAAGAGGGAAAGATTGTGTGAGGCTTTAGTTGAAAATTTAGAAATAGCCAATCCACTTTATATTTAAATGGGTCGAAAATGGATCACAAATTCTGACCCATTTTCTAACTCATGTAAATAAGACTCACTTTTTTAATTTATTTTTGTTGGGTTTTTAAAAGCCTCTGACTCATAAACAACTAATATAACTAAAATATGAGTCCAAAAATATGTCAATGACCCATTTTGACACCTCTACCCATTGTTAAGAACACTTCGCCGATCTTATAAAAATCATTTGTTTTGTTCCCTGTTGTGCTCGTTTCGTACATTTCCCTGAGGATATTTGCAGCTGCATTTCAATATTTACTACCGTCGGTGTCGCTAGCTTTTAGTGACAGGAATGCTGCTGCTTGCGCCTCCTACGGTGGATGAATATGATTGATTAATGGGTTGTATGAAGTTTCAGAATGTTACGAAATCCTATTTGTTCTTTGATTTTGATTTTTTTAACCTTGATTTCTAACTAGATCGGAGAGAGGGTTTCTCTATGAAATTCTGGGTGAAGTTATCAAGGCAGGTGCCACAACTCTCAACATACCCGACATTGTGGGTATTACTATGCCTGAAGAGTTTGGTAAATTGATGGCAGACATAAAAGCGAATACACCTTGAATAGAAAATGTTGTCATTTTCACACACTACCAAAATGATCTTGGTCTTTCGACAGCCAACACCATAGCGGTATGTGGAAATTTTCTCTCCCTAGTTTGATGAAAAACTTTTAGTGAGCATTGACTTATATATTAGGACCTCTGAATTCAGGGTGCATGTGCTGGGGCAAGACAAGTGGAAGTGACAATTAATGGCATCGGTGAAAGAGCTGGAAATGCTTCTTTGGAAGAGGTGACTGTCGGCTCTGGCATGGATACAAGGCATGGATATTTGATTTTCAATGAGTGATTGTGTATATGAGGTGAATGGATCTGTAGGAAGGTAGGATGGTCGTAATCAGGCAGATTTTCTTTGGATTGATGATTCTAGTGCAAATGACACCATGAACAACAAATCTATTTTTGTTATCAACCCGAAATTAATTGATATAATCAGTTTATAAATAAGGACTGTAATAATGCTTCCAGTTATTTTATGATGTTTCCTTAATAGAAGAACTCACAGGCGCTTTAATTTTCAGCGTCAATGAAATTATCACAAGTTCTGCTTTAAGATAAGCAATATATATAGAGAAAAGGAGCTGGGTATTGTATCAGTACATTTGAAGAATGCTGGTAAGGATGCCTAGAAAACAAAAGGGGAAAAATGGAAGATGTACAAGCATGTGTGCTGTTAATTCTATTTTTCTTGTTCCTTTCTCTTTCTTAAGTTTTTGCAGTTTTGAATGGTTCATGTCATTTCGACTAAACTTCTCTTAGCATGCATCTTTCACAATTGAATGGGAACTGAATCACGATGGAATATGTAAAGTTTTAAATCATTCCCGCTGCATAGCAGCAAATGATGATCATTTCTTAGACTGTAAAATAAGAAAAGCTTGTTTGATTTGATCTGGACACAGAGGCAATGTTCAGAAGCTCTACCAAGAGACTGAGCTCAATAATTGGATTTAGGGTAAGCCATATGGACGACCTTAACCTTCAGAGGTGTGGTCAGATTTGTAAAGATAAGATTTGAGTATTTGTATCATAATGAGGACCTACACTAGCTAGAGAGAACCAGCATAATAAGTTCTATGAATGTCATTGGTGCCTGTACTTATGATTATTTAGTGTCAATGTCTTCCTGTTTGTTTCCTTTTGCTGTTTGGTTGAAAATTGTTTGGAGTCCTTTTCTGTTCTTGTTTTGCTAATCTTCCTTACCTTTTTGTCTTTTCTTAAAAAAAAAAAAAAAAAAACTTATAGGTGGTAATGGCCGTAAAATGCAAAGGGGGGAGCATATTGGGAAGTCTTTACACTGGAATCAATACTCGTCATATTGTCATGACTAGCAAAATGGTATATAATTTTGACTTAATACATTTCTTACCTAAATCAACTGTACTTCTGATATCTGTTCAACAATTTTAGAGATAGAAGGGTACTCGAGCTTGCATGTACAACCTCATAAAGCTATTGTTGGAGCTAATGCCTTTGCTCATGAAAGCGGCATCCATCAGCTTAGTGGCTATGAACATTGGGTTTGTGGTGTCTTTTCACCTATTTGCTTACTAGTTGTCGGGCATGTTTACACAGACACTGGGCATCTCTGTAGGAACCTCTGAGGGAGTCAGCTCCATGAAACCCAACAACTTGTTCAATGCTCCAATATAGGCCCTCACACTTGAAACTGCAATATCCATGCTCGACCCAGTACCACTGGCATTCAAACAATAAATACAATAACTTGAAGTTTACATGAAGTAAAACGACATGGTTTGTAAACATATTAAACACTCCTGTACCTGAAGGTTCGCTGTATAGTCTCCCCAGTTAAAGCATGTGTAGACGTGTGATTGTTTTCGCCACGGATCAAAACTCGGGTTGTGGCTATTGCATCAATGCCCTCTGTCACGGCAGTCATGGAGTACTCGAGAAGCGTTGCAGGTACCTGTTCAGCATAATGCAAGACCACACCTGTCAGTTCTGAAACTGAAAGTCAACCCTCAAGAAAATTAATTCCAATATTGTCAACTTTATTTGGTACCTATAATTTTTTGCAATGTTAATTTGATAATAAACTAATGATTATACTAAACCCCAAATTTGAAAGTACCTAGATGAAAAATATCTTTTCAGTGGTTACCAGAAGCAGCTTTCCATACCTGGTTATGATGACAAAATTCAAATGTGTTCTCCCTATTCATTCCTTATTAAATTAACACTACAAATATCCCACTTCTAAGAAAATGATACTACAAAAGTAAAATAACATTTGGTAGAGGTATTCTTTAAACTGACTTCTTATAACAATATGAGTGTAATAGAACCAAATTAAAAGTTCAAACCTTAACAATTAGGTCAACAGCCTTGTATGCTGAATCCACAGGTCCAGTACCAACAGCACAAGCAATCTGCTCTTTCCCATCAGCACTGATAAGTTTCACAGTTGCCGTCGACAGACCAAGAGTTCCACACGTAACCTGCATGGCATTTGCTATGATTTTCTAACCAGACGGATTGGCATTGGAATCACCACGGTATAAGCTGGAAAAACTAGGCAGATATACCTGTAAATCATGAAGCTTCCATACAACCGTTGGTTGGAAAACTTCATCAAATACCAGGGCTCTTATGTCAGCATCAGTAACTCTCTGGCACACAGCGCAACAAAGAATGCAGTCACATAACATGCCATCCTAAGAGCCAAAAAAGGCAAGCATACAAAGCTACAACTCGCAAAGGGGATGAACTTATTATTGTCTTTACATATGAAAACTTTGCATCACTTATGCAGCTCACAGGTCTTACTACTCAACATATGTTCAGCCACAATTATAAAATGCCTGCAACCAGGTGTTAACTACTCAAGTCTAACTCTGTGTACTTGTACTTTCTTGTCAATGTCCACTGTTCAATTGCTGCTTAATCATCTCCACAGATTCAAGAGTTCTGCCATTTGTAAAAGGTGGGGGATGGTCTCTAAGTTCTTTTTGACTTGGTATTCATGCTACCAATGATGTGCGTATTAAATCTATGTGCATGTATGCTGAGACAAAAGGAGTACAAAATGGTTCACATTGCAGTAACATACGGCAGGCCTGAACCAACCATCCAGTGAACTAAACATGGCAAGAAACAGACTTAAGCTATCCATTTTGCTCTGACCACCTTATGGATTCACGAGGACACAGAGAAGATTATAAAAACAAGATAATCATAAAACACTCTAAAATAGACCCTTGCAGTGATGGAAGGGATAGGCAGCAGTAGAGCCCACTTTCCTCTTACCCAGAGAAAAAAAAGTTGCAATCATATTTTCTATGATGTTCTGTTTTGCATTATTCCAACCAAGGTTTGAAAAGAGTGACACCATGAATATGTATAACTAACATAAATGCAAGTAACAAATTATGAAATAGTCAAATTATGGAACTATTCGAATCCAGTAAAATCAGAAGGTCAAACATACAGCATCTTGCCCACCTTTTTCTGCTCAGCTACTGCCTTAAACCGCCAGAAGATATTGTTTAGTTGTTCAACATCAATATCATAACCAAGCTGAAGAGGGCAGATAGAACGTGAGACAATGATCACGATAAGGAAACTCACAACTAGGGCAAACATGTAGTGGTTAAACAAATGCTGCCTACCTCTACAAGTTTCATTTTTCAAAGCATGGCGCCCACTGTACCAAATAGATTTGCCAAGAAAGAGAATATATTTAAGACATATTTGAATATGTAAGAGCAAACTTCAAAACTTCAACAACCCAAATGCACAAAGGAAGTGACATGATTCTGTGAGGGGAAAATAACACAATCACCACAAAAACACCTCACCTCAATTTTCCAAGGACAATGCCTGCTTCATTAGCTCGCTCAAGTCCAATATCGTCAGGAGATATAATTTCATATGTACCTTTGTGTTTCAGCATTCCGTCCTATAGAGAGAAAAAAAAAAACACTATTAGAGGCAATATCATCAATTTTTTTCTCAAATATATTTAGTTGTCAATTGGAATGAGAAATCAAACACGAACTAAAATCCCAAGAAATAAGAGAGATTACTTGAGATATTTAAGTTTTATACTTATATTTTCAGCAGCGACCCAGAAAATGGACACATTTGGCAATTTTCCTTGCGTTTAAGTTTTCTGAAAATTGAAAAGAGTCTTCTTCAAACTAGGAGACAAACAAAATGATTTCTCAATGTTTTCGAATAGGAATAGAGAAAAACTAAAGACCCATTTAGTTCTTGGAAGATCTAAAAGAAGTTGCAGTTCCTAAGATTCTTACCATGGCTCAATTAATTTCTTCAAAAGTGATGTTCATTATGCAAACGTTTGGATCAATCTACACACCATCTATTTCTGATTGGACCATTTACAGCCTCACTGCCGTGTTATTCTTGTTTCCTTTCTAGATTGACGAATCCTCCATTATCTATTATACATATTTAGATTGTGCACTGCTCCTCCAATCATATCCACCATTCATAACCACATTAACAACCACTAAACGTCAGTCTCTACAAAACCTAAGATAGATCTCCTAAAAATGTGACCAAAGCTTAAATCAGCTCCTTCAAGTTTAGTGGCTAAAGAAAACATCATCTGGAACAGAGAACAAAAGCCAGAAGAATAGTATTTACTGCTTCTAGAATCAATGTCTTGAGGTAAAAATGTCATAGTTAAACTCCGCATCCAGCAGAAAACTAGGCAATAGAATAAAAGAAGATTTGACTGGGCAACGTTAGAAGACCAAAAGATATCAGTTTAAGCTCCTTAGTTTCAGCAGGCACCGCAATTATAATGATGGCAAAAGTTTTCGCACCATATAATAAGTAACCAATAAGGAGATTTATCCCACCAAGGGCATTAACAGTTAGGCATCTAAAATGAATTGCTAGAGAAATTACTAAAGAAATTATTGAAGAAAAGTAAGCAAATAGGTCAAAAGAAGCCACAAACTCAAAGTTCATAGCCACTGACCTGATGGATGCCACTTTCATGGACAAAGGCATTAGCTCCAACAATAGCTTTATGAGGTTGTATATGCAAGCCCGAGTACTCTTCTACCTATGAAATTGTTGAACAGATATCAGAAGCACAGTTGATTAAGGTAAGAAATGTATTAAGTCAAAATTATATACCATTTTGCTAGTCATGACAATATGACGAGTATTGATTCCAGTGTAAAGACCTCCCAATATGCTCATCCCTTTGCATTTTAAGGCCATTACCACCTATAATTTTTATTTTTATTTTTAAATAAGAAAAGACAAAAGGTAAGGAAGATTAGCAAAACAAGAACAGAAAAGGACTCCAAACAATTTTCAACCAAACAGCAAAAGGAAACAAACAGGAAGACATTGAAACTAAATAATCATAAGTACAAGCACCAATGATATGCATAGAACTTATTATGCTGGTTCTCTCTAGCTAGTATAGGTTCTCACTACAATACAAATACTCAAATCTTATCTTTAGAGATCTAACCACACCTTTGTAGGTTAAGCCGTCCATATGGCTTACCCTAAATCCCATCATTGAGCTCAGTCGCTTGGTAGAGCTTCTGAACGTTGCTTCTATGTGTCCAGATCACATCAAACAAGCTTTTCTCATCTTACAGTCTAAGAATTGATCATTACTTGCTGTGATGCAGCAGAATGAGTTAAGACTTTACATATTCCAGCATGATTCAGTTCCCATTCAATAGTGAAAAATGCATGCTAAGAGAAAAGTATAGGCGAAATGACATGAACCATTCAGAACTGCAAAAACTAAAGAAAGAGAAAGGAACAAGAAAAATAGAATTAACAGCACACAAGCTTGTACATCTTCCATTTTCCCCCCTTTTGTTTTCTAGGTATCCTTGCCAGCATACTTCAAATGTACCAATACAATACCCAGCTCCTTTTCTCTATAAATATTGCTTATCAAAAAGCAGAACTTGTGATAATTTCATTGACGCTAAAAATCAAAAAGCGCCTGTTAGTTCTTCTATTAATGAAACATCATAAAATAACTGGAAACATTATTACAGTCCTTATATATAAACTAATTATATCGTATAATTCCGGGTTGATAACAAAAATATATTCATCGTTCATGGTGTCATTTCCATTAGAATTATCAATCCAAAGAAAATCTGCCTGATTACGACCATCCTACCTTCCTACAGATCCCTTCACCTCATATACACAACTACTCACTGAAAATCAAATATCCATGCCTTATATACATGCCAGAGCCGACAGTCACCTCTTCCAAAGAAGCATTTCCAGCTCTTTCACCAATGCCATTAATTGTCACTTCCACTTGTCTTGCCCCAGCACATGCACCCTGAATTCAGAGGTCCTAATATATAAGTTGATGCTCACTAAAAGTTATTCATTAAACTAGGGAGGGAAAATTTCCACATACCACTATGGTGTTGGCTGTCGAAAGACCAAGATCATTTTGGCAGTGTGTGGAAATGATAACATTTTCTATTCCAGGTGTATTCGCTTTTATGTCAGCTATCAGTTTACCAAACTCTTCAGGCATAGTAATACCCACAGTGTCGGGTATGTTGAGAGTTGTGGCACCTGCCTTAATAACTTCATCAAGAATTTCATAGAGGAACTCTCTCTCCGATCTATTTAGAAATCAGGGTTAAAAAAGTCAAAATCAAAGAACAAATAGGATTTCGTAATATTTCGAAGCTTCATACGACCTATTTAATCAATCTTTTTCATCCACCTTAGGGGGTGCAAGCAGCAGCATTCCTGTTACTAAAAGCTAGCGACACCGTCAGTAGTAATGCTGAAATGCAGCTGCGAAGATCCTTGGGGAAATGTACGAAACGACCACAAGAGGGAACAAAATAGACGATTCTTATAAGATTGGTGAAGGGCTCTGAACATTGAGCGATCACAGTAGGTTATGATTGCAAATTCACTGGGATACTCACATTATCCGTGAGTATATGCAGCAGTACGCTACTCCCGAATGAAAAAACCATGTCATTGTGCTCTAGATGGAGTAGAAAAGTCACTTATCAAGAATCCATACATAACACCTAGAAGAAGGAAATAACCTGACCCTACTGCACCACTGGCTGTGGCCTTCAAATTGACTGGGAACTAATAACTAGACAGCAACAAATCAAATGATTACCAAACTCGATGCTAGCAGGAAGTTCGAGAATTAGAAAGATCCTTTTCAAGTTTTAATTTGTTCATTTGAAATCTGGTTCTTCTACTTCATTTTTATTTACTTATTTTATTATTATTTTTCTCTCTCCTTATTTTATTTTATTTTATTTCTATTCTTTTTTTATTCCCTTTCAATCATTCTCTTAAGTCTCATAGGTTTGATGCTGTAGAATCTGACCCGTTTTCTCATTGGGCTAAGGGTACGAAAGATTGATAAGTCAGATCACAAAAGACCACGCAAAGACAGGAACTTCGGAAACAACCTGCCAGCATCCTCGGGGCTGAACTCGACATCATCGCAGCCCAAGCTCCGGGCAAAGGCCACCATCCTCCTGGCAATGTCGATCACCTCCTGCTTGCTCTTCCTCAGCTTGTACTGCATGTGGATCGCACTGGTGGCGATGAACGTGTGGATCCTGGGCCGCCTGGCGAAGCGGACAGCGTCCCAGGCGGCCCGAATGTCCTTCTCGTTGCACCGGGAGAGGCCGCAGATGACAGGGACGTAGCCGTGGGAGTCGACGGCGTTGCCGACCTCGAGGGCGATGGCCTTGACGGCCTCGAAGTCGTCCGGGGAGGCGGCGGGGAACCCGGCCTCGATGATGTCGACGCCGAGCTTGGCGAGCTGGCGGGCGATGTCGAGCTTCTCCTTGGAGGTCATGGTGGCGCCGGGGGACTGCTCGCCGTCGCGGAGGGTGGTGTCGAAGATGCGGACGTAGTTGGGGTCGGGGATGCGATTGGGGATGTACTCGGGGCGGGGAGGAGGAGCGGTGGTGGGGCCCTCCGGCTGGGGAGGAGGAGGAGGAGGAGCGACGGAGCATCTGATCACGGAGGAGGAGGCCCGTTGCGGGGGAGGACGGGAGGCAATGCGGGGGAACGAGACGGCGGCGGGACACTTCGGGGTCCGGCGAGAAGAGGAGGAGGAGGGGCGGAGCTTGGGAGCGGCGGTGGCGGCGGTGGCGGCGGAGGAGGAGGAGAAACTAGGGATGACGAAAGTGGCAGCCATGGCCATGGGGAGAAGGAGGAGACGAAAGTGGAGACAGAGATTTGGGGAGTGAGTTAAGAAGAAGAAGAAAGGGTTTGAATGCAATTGATTAATCACCCGCCACCCCCACTGTGCACAAGCCGACGTGGCCATTCGTAGTCCAAGTTTGAATTCTGTTCGTCAGTGATTAGCAAAACATCAAACATTATTGGAGCTGCAAATCGGTTAAGCTCTCTCACCTTTTCTTTACTGATTGTGTTTTTCTCTTTTGTCAAGCTGATTGGGCCTTGGTGGTTTTACTTTAAAGAGAGGACTGGATATTTTTTCTTCCTGGAGTGGATTGTTGCCTAACAAAAACAAGAGTGAGATATTTCTTTCTAGTGGGTCTCCGTCTCTTCGCAACAACATTTTACTAGCTTTTGGCTTTAATGAAGGTAAGCTTCCGGTTCGGTATTTGGGTGTTCCTATTATATCTTCCGGACTTGGCAAAGCGGATTATATTGCTCTAATAGATCGTATTACAGCTAGGGTCCAATCTTAGGCTCACCAATTTCTTTCTTTTGCTGGAAGACTCCAACTCATAAGGTCAGTCTTACATTCTATTCAAGTCTTTTGGGCTAATGTGTTTACATTGTCTGCCTCGGTCTTGATAGACATTGAGCGCATTTTGAGACAATTTCTTTGGAAGGGTTCTTCTCTTGGCCGTGGTGGGGCAAAGGTCTCGTGGGATGACGTTTGTTTCCCAAAAGTTGAAGGTGGTCTAGGCCTTCGTAAATTGAAAGGTTGTAATAGAGCGGCCATGCTTAAATATATTTGGATTCTCTTCACAAATAAAGAATCTTTGTGGTGCTGTTGGATCCATTCAAACTTTTTTAAAAATGATAACTTTTGGTGTTCTTCCTCTCTTACTATATGCTTTTGGGCATGGAAGAAAAATTTTCTTTTAAGAAGGGATTTCCGTCTTTCTTTCTTTTGGGAAATTGGAAATGGTCTCTCAGATTCCTTATGGCATGATCATTGGCTTCTTTGTGGCTCCCTAGACTCTTTCATACTAGCTTCTCTTATCAATAGTCTGGAGCTTTCGAGCTCTGCGGTGGTTGCCGATCTTTTCACCCCGAGGGGCAGTGTTCTTAGATCCCTTTTGGAAGATTGGGGACTCATCCTCCCGACCATTTCCCGATCCCGTGATAGGTTCTTTTGGCGGGGTGATTCCTCCGGCTCCTTCATCGCTTCAGTTTGGAATATTATCATAACAAAGAAGCACCACGTTCCTTAGGCGACCTTCATTTGGGACAACGATATTGCACCTAGATTCCAATTCAACCTGTTGTTAATCTCCAGGAATCGTCTTCCTACTCAAATGCTTCTCCTATCCTATCATAGGATTGATTATGAAGTTTGCGCTTTCTGTGGGGTCTTGCCAGACTCAATTGACCATTTATTCTTCGATTGCCCTATTTCTGCAACTCTAGCTTTTTTTTGGGCGGCCAAGTGTAATCTTCATTGGCGCAATGGATCATGGAAAGATAACCTCTCTTGGGCCTTGAAATTCTTGAAAGGTAAAGACTTCTACAATTTGATCGCTCGGTTCTCGTCTGGTGCCTTGTGTTACCTTATTTGGAAAAAGAGGAATAATATCATCTTTAGAAGGGAAGCTTTCATTGTCTCGGCGATGAAGAATCACCTAATCAAGCTAGTTAAGGACAAAGCGTTAACTTTTTCTAATGTTCCAGTCTCTCCAAGGAACATAAGGATTCAACGAGGGTGGGGCTTAGACCCCTCGGTTTTCATTGATTGTCACTCTCCCTCCTAGGTCTACTCGTGCCTGCTATCTTCAGCTGCTACCCAACTACTTCGGCTATTTGTGGTCTGCTGGGTTTTGTAGTCGCGGGTTTTCTTTGGTGTTTGGCTGTTGTGGTCTATTCGATGTGTTGCTTGTACCTTTTATCGGCTCCCTCTCACTCTTCTTGCTTAGCTTCTAGAGTGTGACTTTTGGCGCCAATCTTTTGTACTTTTGTCCTTAGCTTAATATATTCTTATTCTTACCAAAAAAAAAAAAAAAAAAATCAATTATTTTTAATGGGATTAACGTTGCGAAAACCCCAACTTAATATATTTATGATAAATTTATTTAAAATAAATTAATATACCTCTAATAAAGTTTCCCAAATTGATATATTTTTGATAAATTTACTTTATATTAGTTCTCGTTAAATTTTATTATCAAATTATTGAGTTAGATGGTATATAACAGTTGACTAGCGTACCAAATTGAGATTTTACTCTTTATCTATTACAATTGTATCAGTTTTGTGATTTTCTATGATATTAATCCAATTCAGAAATAATATATTTATCACAAATATACTAATTTAGGCTTTTTGACAATCAAAAAAAGTACTTTGGATAAATTTATCACATCTATAATAGTTTTGAGTTTTTGCGATAAAAAAATCAATTTGAGGTAAATTTTTATAAATATATCAATTAGCGTATCGGTTTGAGATTTTTCGTTATATTAACCTTTCTTAATATTTGTATATATGTTTTTATTTTTAAGATTTCCCATGACTTTCAGAGAAAAATTTTCTCCCAAGAACGTACAAAATCGCTCGGAAAAAAAAATCAAATTACGTTACTCTTTCCGTTGCTAGAAAATTTTAAAGGACAGAATCTCAAAAGGAAATGTGAACTCGACGTTTGCAAATAATATGAAAACTACAATGAAGATTCGTACATATTGGTGTTTTTCATATTGCAGATCGATCGTGTTGTGTGGATCCGTCCATAGTTTTGAGATTTCCCACTTTTGCAAATTTTCATCAATGGCTAGAGGTATGTTGATTTTTATATTTCCACAAATTGATCCCGAATTTAGTATGAATTTATCCATGTTTGATAAATCAGGATCGTCAGGTTTTTGTTTATATTTAATCTAACAGCCAGACTTTCACGGTGGTCGTTGATGTGCGCTCTCTCACGTCGCTGGTACCCATTTCATCATCAACCAAGAGGCACTCTGTTTCCGTCTGTTATTCGACCGTGGAATTCGACTAGTCCCGTTCTCAGCCGAAACTTCAAATACCGGCGCTCATCCTCGACCAGTGACAAGTTTCGGAACATCTCCTTGCTTGCTTCATCATCGTTCGTGTTCTAGAAGTTCGCTTTGTCGAGGTACGAACCTCCTCGTTTTGTTTTAGTTTAAGGAAACATGAATGTCTCGCGTAATGCTTGAGCATATGGACTGAAATTGATGATGTTTCGTGCATTGTGTTGAAACGGGCCACCAATTGTTTGTAAAACTGTCTAACGAAGCTGTGCTCTTTTTTGAGGACCCTTTTGATATTCCATTTCATTTGGAAATCGCAACATCCGTCTTCGATCCATCCATTTTGCGTTCTTTCCCCACGGCGAGTCAAGGTGGTGATCGGTGATGATGACCCGGTGGCATTAGACTGACCTGTCTCGTGATGATGGTAAGTGATTAGTACATGATGGTGTCCGTTATTCGGCGAAGGCCAGGAATGGCCCGGGACAGAATCTGGTCTGGGTCTCTCTGGTTCACGGTTGAGTCTGGGATAAAGTTGGTGTAGCGAGTTTGGGCCCAGCCCGACCCCTTTTATCAATTTTTTTTATAATAATAATACTAAAATATCATTTTTTTTCGAAATTAAAACACTTTACAAAAGGGAAAAAACCCTCTAAGATTAGGATCGTGCCGATTGGATTATAATGTGTTGTTGTTGTTATTGGAAACTAAATACTCTAGGATATTTCTTACCTTAACCAAAAAAAAAAAAATACCCTCTAGGATTCCCTCTCCCTCTAGGATTAGAATCGTGTCGATCATATTATAATGCGTCATTGATAATAGAAACTAAAAACCCTCTAGGATTCCCTCTCCCTTTAGGATTAGGATCGTGCCGATCGAATTATAATGCGTTGTCGTTGACATTAAAAACTATAACTCTTCCATCATCCATTGACTCCTATCAATCAATGGCGTCGAATATATCACCAGAACTTCAACAGTCATCGGCCATGGTGTCATCTCCGAACCAGTCCTTTGCTGGAAGAACCGGAGATACTCAAGTTCCAGATTTAGAATTGGCTATTCAGAGGCCGACGGACATGTCGAATGGATATCTCAACTCCTCTGCTCCCGACAATTCGCTCGTCGAGGGAGACCTAAATGCCCATCCACGAGCACATAATGGCGACCCATCTCTGACGGATTTGACGTTTCCCTGGGGGAAGCGTTAAGACTTTTCCTCAACATCGTCACCGAGGTTTTGGGTGCCGCACTCCTGATTTATATTGCCGTTGACCATCCCAGTCCTGTTCTCATAATCGCAGCGTCTTTATTCACCGTGGTGGTATCTGTTACTCTGTTCTCGCTGCTAGCCGGATGGACGCGCCGCAATGGCTAGATGTTTTGCATTGGGAGTTTTCTGGCCTACGTCGGATTTTGTTTGGCGCTGTTCTCGTGCGTACTTGCGATGAGGCGATTTAGTGAACGGTGAGAGCAAGAGGAAGATGCGGGGTCAGCGTTTGCATAGTAAGGTCTTTTGTTTTTTGTTTTTTAACGCCTAGGTTTCAGTTGGTGATTTTGCTACTTCACTGTAGGGTTGGAGATT
This sequence comes from Eucalyptus viminalis, assembly GCA_014182385.1. Classification (NCBI taxonomy): domain Eukaryota; kingdom Viridiplantae; phylum Streptophyta; class Magnoliopsida; order Myrtales; family Myrtaceae; genus Eucalyptus; species Eucalyptus viminalis. The sequence goes on from CM024526.1 coordinate 1,872,759, forward strand.
TTGCAATTTTTTTCTTCCCTGTCTGCATCTTCTTTCTTCTTCTTTTCCCGCACTCTGTTTGGTCTTTCGTTACTCAGATTCAATTCACCAGGATTTCCTCTAGATTTGTCGTCCCGAATCTCACTATAATTCCAAAGGATATTTAAAGAAAGCAAATTCAAAGAGAGAGGAGGATTGCATGACGGGCTTATTGATTTTCCACAACAATGTCGGTAATGTTTCCAAGCCTAGACTTTGTGTGATCAAGAGTTTTCATCTAAAGAGAAGCTCAAAGGTATTGATATGTTTTATCTCCCAATTTTCTTATCCTTTCGCCCTGGGGGGATTTTTAAGAAATTCATTGAAGGGCAAGTAAAAGAAAGTAATATATCCCTTTGTTTTACTTATTTCATTCAAAAAACGATCAAAGATCCTTTTGAAATGGCAATGAATACACAATTAATTTAGAGGTATAGCTTATGTTATGACTTAATGTTCATTAAGTATAGATACTACATTAACACTAATCTATTTTAAAAATGTATTACACTAACACTAATCTACTTTTAAAAAGTTAAATAAAGAAGTTAAAAAAAATGTTATTCAGCTTAAAAGAAAAGAAAATAAATATGAACATAGTTTTAGTAAAGTTTAAATAACTGGAAATTTGATTCAAAAAAGATAAGAGAGAAGTTCGTAAGCTTTATTATAGTAGTTTGTTGTTGGAATAATTTTTTAAGTACTACAATTCTGATAAAATCTAGCTAATGGATAAAAGGAGATGATCTCGAGCTCTGATTTAGAAATTGAAAAGATTATATTGTTGAAATTGGATGGCCACGTTTGCACTATACTTTGTCTTCCTGATTATCATATGGCAAGGCACATCAAGTGGTTCACATTCGCCCAACAAATGTTGTTTTATTGATTTGTTTTCTCCAAGCTTTGATCTTTTATGGATTTCGAATTTCAAGAAAGAAAGAGGATTAAAGAGAAAGCATGTCAAATTTATTCTCTAATATTCACCTCTTGATTATTTTAAATTTGCAAAGAATTCAAAATAGACAAAATATTTTCAAAATAATTATTATTATCCTTACGACATATTTATCCCTTTCAAATTTTATCTCTTATTCATTTTAAAAATTGAAAAAAAAAGTGAAAACATATAAAATTATTGATATACATAACTTATTTAGTTAATTAAAAACTAAGTTAGAGAGAGAAGTCTATATCTTTTTCATATTTTGAAGTAAAACATATTTCGACATGTGAATAAGTTGTCAGTTTATTTACCTAATTTAAGTCGTGTTAATATATTTTGAAGGATAACCTATTAAATGGATTTTTGCTTAATAATCATTAGCCATAACTATCACAATAATTTATGACAAACAGAAGTTAAAAAGTTTAAGTTATTTGAAACATGCATATTGACATTTCATTCAATTTCAGATACTTCTTTTCAAATCCATTTATTTGGATATGTCCCATATCCATCAAAGCAAATCTATTTAGTAGAAAAAAATGAATATAACTTTATATAAAGTCCATGTAATTGAAACTGTTTCAAGAAAAGATAATAGAGAAGCTCATAAGTTTTAATGTATCACTTTGTTGTTCAACATATATATTGAATATTAAAATTTAAATAAAATACAGATAATGGATAAAGACATATGATCTCAAACTTTAATGTAGCCATTCGAAAGATTGAATGAAAGTGACATTTGAATGACATTAATAAAGAAACCCACGTACTCTAAACTGAAAATTTTTTAAATTTATAAAGAAAGTGACCATAATATAATCTTATTTTCTAATGGTTGCACGATACACTAATTTTTTTTTCTTGGGCCTGTTACGATACACTATTTTACAAAGTATCAAATTTAGACTTATAAGCTGCATGATTTTAAATTTAATTCCTCAAAAATAATCCATCCTTAGGTCAAGTCCTAAATCTACTTTGAACTTTACTTTTTTCTTAATAAAACTTACTATCACACGGTAGTCCCAAATCTGCCCTCGTTTTGTTCAAAAATCGCTCTTCATCATCCCTAATTTCTCTGATTTTCATAATAAACTAGTGGCGAGGGTTTACATGGTTTGATTTAAGATTAGTTTGGAAGGTGGTGTTTATTTTAAAACCAAAAAAAGTTTGAGGTAAATGAATTAAAGTTGGTGATTTTTTAGACAAAAAATAAAGTTTGGAATAATTTTGGGATTTAATTTAAAGTTTAGAATGTTTTTGGGTTTTTGAGGAATTAAAAAGTTTAGAGCAGAAATCGAAGATTAAAGTTGTCCAAGAGATTCCATCTCCCAGCATGGCGGGAGCCCTCGGTCTTTTTCAGATAGAAAATGTTCGAAATAAAATTGGGCAGGAACCCTAATTTTGAGATTTTATTAAAAGAATTAGGCTTTGGAATTCAGATTATATAGTCACCGCACGGTAAATTTGACTATTATTCTTAATTGTGGGTGGCTGGCTGGTTCAATCACCTAGAGTTGATTGCCGCGGGGTCGTGTTGGCTGGCGTTGATGTTCTATTGATGATGGTCTTCATCTGGATAGTCATTATGGATAAGTAATAAGGTGATAGTGTTCATCTTTGGTACTTGTAGATTGGTTTTGGAACAATTCTTGATATTTTGTCCTCCCTGGCTGAGCAATTCTTGATACCGTGGCCCAATCCTGCAGTTCGACCAACAAACCTAAAACAACATTCTTTGCATATTCATTAAGGACACATTTGATAATTATTCTGTTCTCAATAATAATTTTTGCTCAAAAATGATTTTTTTTTATTCTATACTTGGTAATAATTTCTGAATTTTTGAAGACGCTTGATGGTTGTCCAAAATTTTTATTCTCCGGTTAAAAATGTGTTTGGTAAGATTCTTAAATTCTTGTGGTAACCTGTGTCGAACCCAAACTATAGAGCTACACCTAATACACACCACTATAAATCATAACTAACTATTATATTTGAGAATGGCTGTGATTGCGATAATTTGAGATTGATTTACTAGGTGCTTGCACTTGTGATGTTATGAAATGTATAGCCAAAATTTTAAGATGACTTTAGGCTAATTACGACGAATAAAGGTAAATTACCACCATAAAATGAAACGCATTATTTTTTTGACCTCTGAAGCAAATATTGACCCACGGAATGAAACTTAGAGGGAAATTACTTCCTATAAGACAGGTTATTAACTAAGTCAGAAATACCATTGTGAGGTTGATTAGGACCATTTGAGGTTAATCACTGAATTCCTGCATTCTGCAGTTTGGAAAATTATAAACAGACTACCGCCCCTAAAAATAAAATGATTTACATACTTTAAGAAACAGCTCTCTCTAATCTCATCTCCAGTGAAATCTAAGAGGCGACAGCACTTCACCTTTAAGGCAAAATACTGACCATCAGTGTTTGTCAAAGAGGTAAAAAAGGATGACATAAAAATAGTCTTTGGATAGTAATAGCACGCCAAGCACGCCAAGTAAGTAAGCATCAGAATGCTTCAAGAATGGCTACATCAGTGTTAAAGATGCACCTGGGATAGGGGTAAAATCCGTTTTCGCTTGAAGAGAATAGCAGGGGGAACTCGGGCTGTAGCTTTATCAATGAAACAACTGTCTGTGAATTTGGTGTGAGACCTGTATCGTTGACACTCTGAAAATTTGGTAGTACTTATGATGATGATGATCAATCTACAATCCGTTGGATCACAGTCTCTGTCCCATCTATCAAGCCTAGGAGTTGAGAAGAGAAGCAATATCTTTCCAATAGGTTGCAATTCTACTTCCCCGCAATGTTCCGTATCACCACTCAAATGACATCTTCAGGTGTTTTCCCCATACTTGACTGCTCACTTGAAAAATTGCAAAAATTCACGAGCCACTCAGCCGCTCATATGAAAAAAATTCGATTCATGCTTTCCTCATTTTAAATGGATGCTCTTCATGTATAATTTTCTTGATTCTCCTAAGAATGCTGAGCATCACAATCAAGACCCTGCCTGGCTCGTTTCATTCCAGCAGTTGCACAACTGCACTGAAACTGAAGGTTTCGCCTGGTTCAAAACGGTCTTCTAGGTCCTCGAAACTCTGCTCAACCGTTAAATCTTTCCCGACTTTTAAGCCGTTCTGCAAAAGAAAAACGTAATTAGAAGATGTTCATAAACGTTCTCCATGCAGAGCTCTGACAAGTGAGAAATGGATACTCCAAAGGAAGGAGATGTTGTCTTTTTATGTGATACTCCCTTGCACAAGCAACAGTGAGTGATGGGCTTAAATGCTACTTCCCCGAATTGTTTTGTCCACTTTTCTCTAAATGCAACTAGAAAGAAAAGATTATCTAGAGTACAGACCTCCCTACAAATTTGACCTTACCTCCCCACGTGTAGCGTGAAAATAACATCTTCACTTAAGTGCCGAAGAAATAATATCTTTCCTTGCTCTCCCATTTGGTTGAAACACAGGGGAAACAGAAGTGCCAGCGAATACCTATGTATTGTGGGAATGCACGAAAGTGTCTTCATGTTGCGTTACACATGGTGATGACTAAATCACCACCTTGCTATATATAATGCCCATCTCTTGATTGTGGTTGATTGGCTGAATGAGAGAGAGAGAGAGAGAGAGAGAGAGAGAGAGAGTTTGATGAGAGAGAAAGACCATGAATAGAGAGAACAGAGGATGATTTAACCGAGGTTGACAAGGAGGAAGGATTTGAATCTTGGCTTAACTTTGATGTATATGTTCTATTTGTAAACTGGATTGGTTATGTTAATATGTATTCATCGTGTATGATATTGAATATGGGATTTGTGGCCGAGTGACATCATGTGCATCAAAAAGGGACTGACGTTTGTGCACATTGGGAACTAAGCATCACTCTAGACAAAGGACTTTGCCCTGGGAGCCACCTCTTGAACCTTGGCTATAGGGCAAATGTTGCATAGTGAGAGCCATCTCTTGAAATCATGAAGCCAGCTCTTGAATATTGATGGGATTAGCCATATGACACGCATCATTTGATAACATCTAAGCTATCTATTATAATTAGCATTTCCGATCCGCAGAAGAGGTGGAGAATTTCTTGCTCAGCCAGTGATGTGCTCACCCGGTGTGGAGGCTGGCTCACAAATAGTGTGTGCAGGATGGCCTAGATTAAGGAGACTTGGAAATCGAGGTTCTATAACAGAAGTGCGCAGTGCAAATAAAGTGAACTTGGCGGCATTACACATAGGATAGTCTTTTTGATGTTTGTGAGGAAAAGATTAGACAGTTCTACCATTGGGACATATCTAGCAAATGAAACACTGTGTAAACTCAGTAGAAAGTTTAAAATTACGTTAAATGAGAAGGAATTCTCAGCTTCACTGAGGTCACAGATCACAAACATAAGTTCATATACAGAGGAGTCAAGAGACGTTATAAACTAATACGAGAGTGCATCTATGATAAAGAGTTAGACATCTACCTTCTGAACATACTCAGCAACAGTGGAGTTTATGACATTCTTGATCGTTTGCTTGTAAACTTTAGAAGGTCCAAGAATTTCTAGCAAAATTTCCCTGGGTATCTGCACTAAGACAAAAGCCACAGATATTAGCATTACAACCATGCCACAAAAGGAGGTTATGCATCGACACAACACCCTCACATGCTCCGTAGGTAGGAGGGAAAATTTGCGAGCAACATTTAGTGTCAAACCAAGCATATATAGATTAAACAATGGAAGATTCAAATTCAATCATCATGCACATGAAAAAGGATATCTCCAAGACAGAGAACAAACAGATGTACCCAGCAAACAGTGAATTTTAAACTGGAACACCTCCATTTCAACAGTCCCTGGTTTTGTTGAATATCACTAGATTAAATAAAGGAAAATAACCCAAAAAAAAAAAAAAAAAAAAAAAATCTCACAGAAGGTTAATTAGCATGAGAACACTGTGTGTCAAAGATTCCATCTATATTGAAGTCCCAGATATGGCTGAATAAACTTCGAGGAATATTATGCCTCGCATTCAACTTGCACCGTTTAATTTTTCACCAACAAATTATTTTCTTTTCATTTGTTATATGCCCAATCTTTAAGTATATAAGCTCATCCTTGGTCTAAATTTTCTATTTATAGAGCCAAGAAGCAATGCCAATAAAGTATCCACAGCATGATAAGAGGATTTGGAAACTTACGTTCGGGCGTTTTCCCTGGCAATTTGCAAATGTCACCGAAGATGTCAGAAGAAGATACAAAAGAAGAATGGTTAGATTGGTCAAAATGATAAAAACAATGAACAAAATCATATTTATCGAGTGAGCAGAGAAATGGATTTCACTACGCAGCAATCATATTCTTGCATACACAGTGCTTCAATAAGTCATTATTTGGCACTAGAAAAGAACACCACATTTAGAATTTTTCTTGCTTTCAGTTCCGAAAGCAATTTCAACGTGCTGCAGGAGGCTTCCTTCTGAAACAAATTGATGAGAATAATTTAGGAAAGAAGGAACATTTCATCTGCATGAGTGAAAGCTTCACAAAGTTGCCTAATAGGAAATGAGACAAAGCCATAGGGTTGATTATTGTGACCTTGAAAATGATAGCATCCGTGGTTGAAAACATCATATTCCATAGTTCCTTTCTCATGATAGTAAGACAGCAAGAACTACTGTAATAGGCATTCTCTAGTAGGTGATTTTACCTCCTTTTTCTCTACGAAACCCTGGAATTGGCTGGGCAGCAGCAACCAGCTTGTCAAACACATCATTGAAAATCACTTGAGTTTTCGCACCAGATACCTCGGCCCTTACCTAGACAAAGAATTAGAAATATCATCATGCCAAAAAGTTGAGTGCTGAAGTGCCAAAAGAGCAAAAAATGTACTAAATTCGTCTAATCCACAGGCAAGCTCTAGGAAACACAAAGGCCATTTGCCTTTGGCACAGTTCCCTTGTTCTTTAATTATTACTTATTTAACAAGTTTGACATGCACCCATATCAAGCTTTTGAGACACTACAGACTGAGAAATTTCCTAGATGCAGCATAATAATATAACGCTTCTCACCTTCAGTTCTCTATCACTGCTGCTAGTTGTGTTGGTAACTGAAAAGTCTTCAAAATGAGAAGGGGCCTCAACATTTTCAATTCCTAATTCATTCACATATAAGATGTAGGAAGCCACAAACATGATTACCAGAAAGTTAAGAGTGGTACATGGACCAAAAGAACTTATTTAACCTGATACTGCAGCAAAAACAGCTCGGGAACTTTTATTATTCCTCCTGAAAAATCAACAAAAAAATCTCAAAAAATCCATATGGGATGGTAAACTCTTGGTGATAGAGGCCCACTACATAAGATTGGTTCAAGCCATTCCTACAGAAGCATCAGCTATTGTAAAGCAAATTGATCAAACCAACATGAAGGAATTTAAGGAACTCAAGGGCTATAAGACGATCCAAATATAAAGCGAAATTATGGGAAGTTTATCTTCAACATCTTGTGGATACAAGACCTGATAATATAGAGTAAAAAACAACAAAAGACCCTGGCTAATGTAATGGAGTGACAAAATCTGAAGAATAACCATGAGATAATTATCAGAAACGACAATGTTCAAGGCAATAATCCCTAATAATGAAAGAGGGAACTATTATTATACGGAACTGTCCATCCGAGCAGTGGTACAAACTTATGAGTTCATGATTATCCCAACATATATAGTTACAAGACAAAGAGCAAAAGTACCTTCCACTGAACACTTGAGGCGAGTATCTCCTTTGAAGGGAGACATAAGCCAATTTTGAAGACACGCTTGGGATGGAAACATTCACCACTTGCTTCACACTTACTATCTGCTCAATTGCAACAAAAATTCTGACTTCAAAAGGAAGTGATGCAACATTGAGCGTAACAAGACTCTACACAAAATGAACTCAATAACAATCTCCTAAGACTTGCTCAGAAAGACAATTTGATATTTCCAGAAGCGGGCCATTCTGATGCCACCTGATTCTTTACGGATACCTGTACAATTTCTGTAGCAACATCAATCCCGGGTTACATTTTCTCTTTCTAGAGGGCGGGGAAATCTTCCATTCCTTTTCAAATTTTTACCATTTTGTCGACTTGCACAACAAAAGATTTGCCATTTCATTGTTGAAGCTCGTTAAAAACAGAATCAGTTCAGCTAAAGAAAGAAAATGGCACAAGGGTAGGTTTGCAGCTTCGGCCAACGTGCTTTTGCATGTATAAAGACAATACCTTTATCTCTTCACAACCTAACATTGTCAACATCATCAGAGCACAAAACTCACGACTAAGAAGCACCTCTCAGAGAACGCGAAAATTCGGCAATTGCCCATTATCACAAGATGCTACTTCAGCGGCTGTCTAGTGCTCATATCCAATGTTATCTCTCTCAAGAAAACAACAAAGAAAAGCCCTCCGTGCAAGGCATTGACTGAGGAAGAAGAGCAGTCACACACAAGACCAATCAGTAGAATCTACAAGAGATGGCAATTAAAGCGGTGGAACAGAGCACATTCACATCGGAAAATAACGGTCGAATAACGAGAATTCGAAGTAGAAACGGGAGAATATCCGAAGAAAGGGGTCTCGTTTCGACGAGGCTAAGCTTATGATTCGATCCCAAGAGAGGAGGATTGCTGATGGTGACGGCTACTGCCATTTCCCTCTCTCTGAACTCTCTGCTCTCTCTGCTCTCTCGAAGTCCCGTGCCGGCAAAATGGAAGAAGATGATATACCGGACCGGTTCAATCCGGTTCGGTCCCAAATGTCTTACCGGCTCAAATCCGGTTCGGTCTCGATAACATTTTATTTCATATTAAAAAGAATTTAATATCATGAAAACCCTTAGAATTGGTATACCTACTACAAATTAACTCAAACTAATTTTTTGATTATACTTGTGCATCTATAATAAATTTACTCCAAAATTAATTTTTTATCATGAAAAACCTCAAATTTACCGTAGATGATTTTCTACCAAAAAAGAAGTCAAAATGATATATTTGATTGAATTAGTAACGCGAATTACTTATAGGTTTATTTATGATAAATGAAAGGCAAAATCTTAAATTGGAAAATTCATTAATTGTAATATATATATATATATATATATATATATATATTTAGGTATAAATAAAAAAATTATAACATTTATTTTTAGATATATTATATATATTATATACAATAAATGTTGGTCCGGGTTATACTAACCTTAAACTCTTAGGATCAAAGACTAATTCGCACGAGTGTTGGTCCAAGGATCCGGGATCAAGGACTCGATTGAGTCCGCTTTAGGAACCGGACTAGGACTAGCAAGGTTGAGCTAGTCCAAGATTGGTCAGGTGGTTGACCCTAAATCGATACCCACCCCTAAGTAAAAATGGACTAAAATTTTTACAAATAGAGATAATAAAAATCTATCGCGACACTCTTGCTTACTTTATTTTATTTGTTTTTTAATTTTATTTTCCTCTCTTTTATTAATTAATTTTTTTTATTTTCCCCTCCCACCATTATTTAATCAAATTTTATTAACTAGCAGACCGTACAAATGTACTTAAAATACTAAAATACCTAAAATATATAATAATTATAAATATATATTTATATTTATATATTGAAATTATTTTATAAAATATAATTAAATTCGAATATATAAATAAAAATAATACTAAATTAAAATAGCTATTTTTTTTTGTTATTTTGAATTTCTTATATTAGAATTCAAATATTATTTATATTGAGATGTCATTTTAATTTTGTTAATTTAAAAAGTCTATCATTTGAGAAAAATAAATTTCCTATTATAAATGCTAGAAATCTTATATACATTTATATCATCTCCCTCATAGAATAATTTTATCTGATCCATATCCACATTTATCATGTCTTAAATAAGCACCAAATATAGGATATGATAAATTTTCTCCTATTTTAAATTTTATTTTGACTGCTAAACGTAACTTCAGAGATTCTTTGTCGGATTTGTGAAGAATGCGATTTCAAGAATCCTGACTATGCTAGTAATCGCAATCCATTGAGTTTTAGAATGTAAGTATATAGTCGACTTACTAACTCAGCTAACCATTTAAAGTTGGAATTTCTTCTTACGCGATCCGTGATACCATGAGAGTTTATCATGAAAAGAAAAACCCTATCTTGGATGACCTTTCTCTGTGGAGATTCTCCAACAAGGGAACTTGCACGAGCCTTGAAATTTGCTCAAAATTCCCTCATCTTACATTTTCTAAACAGTGAACACTTCACGCTCAAATCGACATCAAATCGATGATGTCTTGTGCATTGTGTTGAAACGGGCCACCAATTCCATTTCATTTGGAAATCGCAACATCCGTCTTCGATCCATCCATTCTGCGTTCTTTCCCCGCGGCGAGTCAAGGTTGTGATAAGTGATGATGACTCGGTGGCATTAGACCTGACCTGTCTCGTGATGATGGTAAGTGATTAGTACATGATGGTGTCCGTGATTCGGCGAAGGCCAGGAATGGCCGGGGATAGAATCTGGTCTGGGTCTCTCTGGTTCACGGTTGAGTCCGGGCTAAAGTTGGTGTAGCGAGTTTGGCCCCAGCCCGACCCCTCTTATCAATTTTTTTATAATAATAATACTAAAATATTAATTTTTTTTTTCGAAATTAAAACACTTTTCGAAAGGGAAAAACCCTCTAGGATTAGGATCGTGCCAATCGGAATATAATGTGTTGTTGTTGTTATTAGAAACTAAAAACCCTCTAGGATTCCCTCTCCCTCTAGGATTAGGATCGTGTCGATCAAATTATAATGCGTCATTGATAATAGAAACTAAAAACCCTCTAGGATTCCCTCTCCTCTAGGTTTAGGATCGTGTCGATCAGATTATAATGCGTCATTGATAATAGAAACTAAAAACCCTCTAGGATTCCCTCTCCCTCTAGGATTAGGATCGTGCCTATCGGATTATAATGTGTTGTCGTTGACATTAGAAACTATAACTCTTCCATCATCCATTGACTCCTATCAATCAATGGCGTCGAATATACCACCAGAACTTCAACAGTCATCGGCCATGGTGTCATCTCCGAACCAGTCCTTTGCTGGAAGAACCGGAGATACTCAAGTTCCAGATTTAGAATTGGCTATTCAGAGGCCGACGGACATGTCGAATGGATATCTCAACTCCTCTGCTCCCGACAATTCGCTCGTCGAGGAGACCTAAATGCCCCTCCACGAGCACATAATGGCGACCCATTCTCTGACGGATTTGACGTTTCCCTGGGGGAAGCGTTAAGACTTTTCCTCAACATCGTCACCGAGGTTTTGGGTGCCGCACTCCTGATTTATATTGCCGTTGACCATCCCAGTCCTGTTCTCATAATCGCAGCGTCTTTATTCACCGTGGTGGTATCTGTTACTCTGTTCTCGCTGCTAGCCGGATGGACGCGCCGCAATGGCTAGATGTTTTGCATTGGGAGTTTTCTGGCCTACGTCGGATTTTGTTTGGCGCTGTTCTCGTGCGTACTTGCGATGAGGCGATTTAGTGAACGGTGAGAGCAAGAGGAAGATGCGGGGTCAGCGTTTGCATAGTAAGGTCTTTTGTTTTTTGTTTTTTAACGCCTAGGTTTCATTTGGTGATTTTGCTACTTCACTGTAGGGTTGGAGATTTTGCAATTTTTTTCTTCCCTGTCTGCATCTTCTTTCTTCTTCTTCTTTTCCCGCACTCTGTTTGGTCTTTCGTTACTCAGATTCAATTTGCCAGGATTTCCTCTAGATTTGTCGTCCCGAATCTCACTATAATTCCAAAGGATATTTAAAGAAAGCAAATTCAAAGAGAGAGGAGGATTGCATGACGGGCTTATTGATTTTCCACAACAATGTCGCTAATGTTTCCAAGCCTAGACTTTGTGTGATCAAGAGTTTTGCGTAAGGTGTATTCGCCCTAAATTCAGAAGGGCAAAAAAGAAAGTAATTTCTCATCTAAAGAGAACTTAAAGGTATTGATATGTTTTATCTCCCAATTTTCTTATCTTTCCTCGCTAGCTGGGGGGATTTTTAAGATGGCCTTTAACTGTGGGAAAACGAGCAACTGCAATTGATTATAGCTATTATCCTTTCGAAATATATTAACAGAGACAAAATTATATTATAACTGTTATCTTTCCAAAATATTTATCCCTTTCAAGTTTTATCTCTTATTCATCTTATAATTCAAAAAACTGAAATATATATATATATATATATATATATATATATATATATATATATATATATATACATATATTGATGGATAATTTATAATTTATTCAGTAAATTGAAAATTAAATTATAAGGGGAAATAATCTTATCGACAGATGAATAAAATTTATCATTTGAAGGATATTTCAAGATGACAATGAATACACAACTAATTTAGAGTTATAGCTTATGTTATGACTTTTTTGCTTAATGTTCATTAAGTATAGATACTACATTAACACTAATCTAGTTATAGCTTATGACTTTTTTGCTTAATGTTCATTAAGTATAGATATTACACTAACACTAATCTACTTTTAAAAAGTTAAATATTATAACACAACTTATTTATTAAAAAAAAGAAGTTAAAAATTTAATATATTGACATTTCATTCGATCAAAGGTCCTTTCAAAACCCACGAACTCTAAACTGAAAAAAAGTTAAACTTATAAGGAAAGTGACCATAATATAATCTTATTTTCTAATGGTTGCACGATACACTAATTTTTTTAAGGCCTGTTATGATACACTATTTTACAAAGTATCAAATTTAGACTTATAAGCTGCATGCTTTTAAATTTAATTCCTAAAAATAATCCATCCTTAGGTCAAGTCCTAAATCTACTTTGAACTTTACTTTTTCTTAATAAAACTTACTTTCACACGGTAGTCCCAAATCTGCCCTCGTTTTGTTCAAAAATCGCTCTTCATCATCCCTAATTTCTCTGATTTTCATAATAAACTAGTGGCGAGGATTACAGTGTTAGATTTAAGATTAGTTTGGAAGGTGGTGTTTATTTTAAAACCAAAAAAGTTTGAGGTAAATGAATTAAAGTTGGTGATTTTTTAGACAAAAAATAAAGTTTGGAATAATTTTGGGATTTAATTTAAAAGTTTAGGATTTTTTGTGAGGCAAAAAAGTTTAGAGCAGAAATCGAAGATTAAAGTTGGAGTTTTTTCAGATAAAAAATGTTCGAAATAAAATTGGGTGGGACCCTAATTTTGAGATTTTATTAAAAGAATTAGTTGGGCTGATTTTGGGCCCACATCTCTAATTAGCCTGTTTTGGATTCTTATTTTCTTTGCTTTGGCTTTGCTCCAAAAGTCACGCACCCTTACGCCACGTGCTCCGGCATCGGCTAAAGATACTCTTAGTCCAAGATTCAAGATTCCATCTCCCAGCATGGCGGGAGCCCCTCGGTCTGCTGCAGAAACCTCCCCTGATCGGCAGCCGCCGCCGAACGTGAAATTACCGGCCGCCAACATCCAATGGCAGAAACTCGCGGTCCGCTGCCCAACAAGAGGTGGTAACGACCGTTGCAGCGAGCCTCGCCTTGTCTAATGGTGCGGATGGAAGTCAACAAAATGGGTTCCTTTCCGTGAATTTTACCGTGGCTGGCATTATCGCTATCTTGGTTGCCATGATGGGCATAGTTTTGCCGGTCTTTTTCTCATCTGCACCTCCCAGCCATACCGTTTGGAATTCATGTTATATAGTCACTGCCACGGTAAATTTGACTATTATTCTTAATTGTGGGTGGGTGGGTGGCTAGTTCAATCACCTAGATTTGATTCCCGCGGGGTCGTGTTGGCTAGCGTTGATGTTCTATTGATGATGGTCTTCATCTGGATAATCATTATGGATAAGTAATAAGTGATAGTGTTCATCTTTGGTACTTGTAGATTGGTTTTTGAACAATTCTTGATATTTTGTCCTCCCTGGCTGAGCAATTCTTGATATTGTGGCCCAATCCTGCAGTTCCACCAACAAACATAAAACAACATTCCTTGCATATTCATTAAGGACACATTTGATAATTATTCTGTTCCCAATAATAATTTTTGCTCGAAAAATGATTTTTTTTTTTATTCTATACTCAGTAACAATTTTTTGAGTTTTTGAAGACGCTTGATAGTTGTCCAAAAATTTTATTCTCGGATTAAAAATGCATTTGGTAAGATTCTTAAATTCTTTTTGTTTCTTTTAATTTTTTAAAACTTTAATTATATTTTTCTTTTTTCTTTTTCATTTTCTCTTCTTCTTCCACCTTCTTTGTGGCCAGTCACTAGCCACCACTAGTAGTGGCAATGGCCGATGACCGGCTAGGAGGAAGAAGAAGAGAGAAGAAGAGAGAAGGAGAAAAGAAAAAAGTTGGACTTAATTTTGAAATTGTTACAAGGAACAAGAAGCTATTTTTTTTTTTTACTTATTGATTTTGTTTCTAATCTATTCTAGTGAACAAAAAAATGGATTTTTATTCTTGGGAACAAAGAATTTATCAAACGAATTTCTGTTCTTTTTTTGTTTTCGGAAAACAAAATAATAGAATCAATTATTTCTAGGAGTATTACTAAATAGGGCCTAACTAGCCAAAAAGTCTATGTTTCCATACTTAATGTTTCCGTAGTGGAAACTAAGGGTGTAAATCTATGTGAGTCAACAATCGCAATTGTCACAGGAAATTTTAGAGTCGAACCTATAAACATGTGAACCATCCTAGCCATCCCATGGTCACCGTAGATTCTAGAACTAGACACTAATTTCCAAATAAAAAAGGAGTCACTACTTTCTTTCTCTTTTATTTTTCCTCTTTTTGGTAAGCAAGAAACAATGTTATTAAAGATGTTCATTGACCTGCACACTGCCGTTGGTATGGTTCCCTTGTACCCCGCGAGATCTTTGATGGACGAAGGCACCCTGAAGACCCAAAAGAGAGAAAGATTCGGCACTCTTTGCATTCCGAATTCCATCCGGCACACCAGAGAATCTGCATTCAATTAAAGACTCACCAGGAGCATGCAAATGACGATGCCAAACCTGTAGAGATGGGATAACAACAAGAATCTGAGTCAACACTGAATAGCATTTGTCATATCAATCCAAGAGTGACAAAGGAAGGAATAGGTGTGAACCTCCGTGTGGGTGATCAGGAAATCCAGCTGCAGGAAACACTGCAAAATTCGACAAGCCATTTGGGACTAATTGGAAAAAATAAAGAAAAAACACAATAATCACGAGCATCTCACTAGACAACCAAAACAGAATATAGACATCTTTCAGTCCGAAACCTGAGAATTCAATCCAGCATGAGAAAGGGGTCCAAGTTCCTCGAGTCATTCCTGAAAATCCAACCCACCCATGCAAGTTTACAATCTTAGGATCTAGCAAACGAAGAGAACAATAGGAAATGAAAATTACCCGGAAAAGAGTTCTGAACCCACTGAAAAATCGTATCAAGTTTACGGAGAAACAGAGGAGAGGGAATGGAAAGGTCAAACCTGCCAATGCTTCTTCGGACGGCAGCACCTTGGCCCTCGCGTTGTTGCTTGGCCAGGATCTTCTTGACCACTGTTGGGAATGACTGATCCCCGAAAACCGGATTCGACACTAAATCGAATCCCTAAATCAATGCGGAAGACGAAGCCCGGGAAAACACGTATCACCGATCGTAAAGCACACCACGGAGTCGAGCGTACCTTGTTAGCCACAGATTAAACACCGTCGTCAATGGAGGAAGAGAATCCGGTCGATGAAGCCTTGAAGGGAAGAAATTGGAAGCCGTATGCCTACTATTCTTCGGGAGAAAAACGCGCGGGGAGAGAAGCGTACGTTGATTGTGCCAAAGGGTGTTTTCTCTCTCTCTCTCTCTCTCCTCCCTTTATACCTTCCCCATCCACGGGCCCTATTCCCGTGGGCCGGGCTTTTTGGGCCCAACTTGGGCGGACGGGCCAACTCAGGCCCATCTCATAAATCCATCATCTCCCACTCGCACATGGTGGTACAAAACCAACATGGGCGGACATGCCCTACTTAGCCTCATTAGAGAAAAATCCATCATAGACTTTCTCTTAACATGGTGGGCCGAACAGAATTCTCTTTTCCTCTCTTCAACATTCATACCAGTGAATAATCCGTGCGACCAGCATACTTTGAGAGCTCGTTGCTATACATCTGTTAGGAATATATAGCAGCTCATAATGAGCGTCACACTTCGAGTAGATTTAGTATGCAGTACCCTAGATCGATCGATCACATTTATATGTCTCTTGATCTCTTTCAAACAATGATATATATATTGTATTCACAATTATGATCATCACAAAGACAGTCATAATTGGTTAACCGGTGAATACAAAACTACAATGTGATTTTCCAAAATCGGTCTTCCTCTTTCCTTCAAACTCTCAATTTCAGTTCAACTTGCTTTTCTAGAAATGTCCCATTAGATCGAATCAAACTCATGACCATTGGCAACATCCTAAGATAGCAAACACTAAATAGAAATCTTGAGAATAAGTAAGAGTCATGATGGGACAAAAAAAAAAAATTGAGGAACTCTTTTCCTCAAGAGTCTCACACGACATAAAAAAGTTGAGATCAAACTTTTGCCACTCTTATTGGTCGTCTCATGCATACGTAGTATGAAATACGTATTACGGTATTAACTCCTTTCCCATGGAGCGTATGTCTACACTTTCAATACCGTACAGATGATAGTTCAGACATACCCAATGTCTAATTTGAGTTCACGTATCTACTCATTCACAAAATCCATCAGAACTCACATCTGGCATCTTAGACAAATAAAGTAAAATATGTGGGGTATTTTACTTTCGGACATCACAAGTATTATGTCCTCATCTTAACACTTAGTTAAGGTGACATGTGTATTTTAAGCTTGAGCTCGATTATCACCTAGATAATAAGCTTAAATACTGTCTCATCTCTATTTATCACATAGTAAATAGAGGCGATTACCCGTGTGAGTGGGCTAATCTTATATCTGTCCGACATACTCCTCAACTTAAAGTAATGCACTGAGCATTAAGATGCATAAAGATCATACAAAGATTCATAGACATTAATGATGAAAACACAAATTCATCAAATTGTGAACACTTAGGAAATTGCAATATTCAGTACATCAGCCTCTACGCAATCCTAGAGATTTCATATAGCTACAAAACACATCTCTAGGTATTGGCTTTGTCATAGGATCTGCTACCATTCTATGCGTAGTATGTACTCTAAGTTCACATCTTTTCGTGCAACCATGTCCATGACAAAATTATACTTGGTATCTATATGTTTGGTCTTGTCATGATATTTGGATCTTTAGTGTACACTTTTGCTGCTTGATTATCATAGTTAACTAATAACAAATCTGCAGCACTTCCAATAACACCTAAATGATCCAATAATCTCTTAAGCCAAACATCTTCTTATATGTTATCGATAATGCCACGAACTCAATTCCATCGTGTACGAGGCTATATACTTTTGTTTCTTACTGCTCCAACACATGGTGCCATTATTCGGTAAGAGAACAAACCTAGAGGTAGATTTCCTTTCATTTAAATCTCCTCCCCAATCAACATCAGAATAGCCTTAGAGTCGCAGATCCTTTCCATAATAACTCAACATATAATCAGTAGTCCACTTTAGATACCTCAGTATTCTCTTAACGGCTTTCCAACGTGCTTGACCTGGATTGGATTGGTAACTACTCACCATTCCAACTGCAAAACATATGTCAGGTCTTGTACACATCATAACGTATATCAAGCTTCCAACAGCACTAGCATAAGGAACATGTTTCATTTGTTCCTTCTCTTGTGGAGTCCTTGGACACACGATCTATGGCTCAATCATTCTCCTTTTGCAATAGGAGTGTCTATGGGTTTAATATCCCATATCCTTCAATTCAAAATTGGAAGACAACCAACTTTTGATTGTATTGACAAACTCCATATTACTTCCGGCAATTAGTATATCATCAACATATAATGATATGATCACAAATTGATCATTGGATCTTTTGATATATACACAATGATCCTCATCTATCATTGTAAAGTCATATGCCATTATAGCATTATGAAAACGTATATATCATTGTCTTGACGACTGCTTAAGGCCATATATCGACCCCCAAAGTCGACATACCTTTTCTTCTTGGCCTTTCACTATGAAACCAACAGGTTGTTCCATATATATTTCATCCTCTAATTTTCCATTGAGGAAAGCAGTCTTTACA